>OY856186.1:427272241-427451722 GCA_963693315.1 Diogma glabrata | reverse complement strand
TCGATTTCGCAACTTAGCCTAAAATTTTTTTTTGTGAAATTGACCAAATTTCACTGAAAAACTTAAAACGAACTACATTAGGACTGCCGAACGCCCCAAACGTTTCAAAATGCCCAAATGTCCCATTAAAAAATTTCAAAAAAAAATTAAAATATCGTTTTTTTCTACTTTTTATACCAATTTTTTTCACTTCAATTTTTTTCAGCTAATTCGTTTTAAGTTTTCCAGTGAAATTTTGGCCATTTCACAAAAAAAGTTTTAGTCTAAGTTGCGAAATCGAGGTAAAATCAGTCAAAAATCCGTTTTTGCGAGATATCTCGAAATCACCAAAGCCAACCTATTTCAAAAACGGTTGAATTTTGTTCTATTCGACCCAAAGAAGACTGCAATGAAAAAATATTTCATGTTGGTTGACTTTTATTTAAACTCATGGTAGGCGAACCGTGATATATATATATATATATATATATATATATATATATATATATATATATATATATATATATATATATATATATATATATATATATATATATATATATATATATATATATATATATATATATATATATACATATATATATATATATATATATATATATATATATATATATATATATATATATATATATATATATATATATATATATATATATATATATATATATATATATATATATATATTATATATATATATATATATATATATATATATATATATATATATATATATATATATATATACATATATATATATATATATATATATATATATATATATATATATATATATATATATATATATATACCGGGTGATTTTTTTAACCTGAAACTTTCAAATATCTCGAAAAATAAGCACTCTACGGAAAAAATGTCCATATTCAAAATTTAATCATTCCACGGGGGAAAAACATTATTGCAAAAAAAATAGTCTACCGCCCCCCCCCCCCCTCTTTGTAGGTGGGCGGAGTTAACTTTGAATCTAAAATAGGAACCCCAATTTTTATTGCAGATACGGATTCTACGACTAAAAGTATTGTAATAAACTTCATCCAGAATGGGTTAATTTAATTTACTCATAAATAACCAATACATTCTGCTTTCCACATATAGACTATGGCAAAGATGAATTAAAAGTTAACTCCTTTTAACTAATACAATTTGCATAAATTAATGTAAATTAAATTTGTTATACAAATGTTTACATTAATGAATTAAAAAGAGGTATGGCCTATTGTTTCTAGAAAATACACTGGTAGAACGTTCTGCTTATTTGTTTTTGGATATAAATAAGCGAACAAAATATCAGATAGTCAGTTTTACTTTTGCAATTAAAAGTGTTTATAAATATTCGCAAGTATAAGGAATAATCGGTGGTACTTGAGCCTGGGTACTAATAGTGAAAGAATTTGAACCTAGTGGAATAGTAAATACAGATTTTACGATTCCTAATATTATTGATTCAAATTGTGGAAAAGCGGTGAAGTTTATCGTACATAAATTAGAGACCCTGGAATTTATTGTAATTCAAATCGGAAGTTGCTGTAACTGGTTGATAAATAAAGTTTGAGATTTTGTTAACTAAAGATCTGTCTTTTTACTGTCGTATTTGCTCAATAATCGAAAAGAACCAACGAAGAGTCATTACAGTATTTACGATTTGACTAAAAAATTTTGTTCGATTCATGATAGATGTAAATTGGCCTGCCAGATCACCAGATCTTACTTCGCCAGATTTCTTTTTGTGGGGCTATCTCAAAGAGAAAGTTTACAAACAAGAACCAACAAAACGTGAGAATATGATTGGGCGAATCAAAAATGCTTATGCCGAAATTCAAGCAGACACACTTCTCAGTTGTGTACAGTCATTTGAAGAGCGGTTTAATAAGTGCATTGAAGTCGAAGGCCATCGTTTGGAACACTTATTTTAAGCTAAAATTTGTTTATTCACCAGTCATTTACATTAATAAGCTTTTTACAATGAAAACGTGATATTTTTTATTTCAAATGTATTACAAAATCGTAGGCATATGTTCTTAGTAAAAGAAATCGAAAAAAATTGAATTTCGTCGATTACAGCACCATCTATCATGAATCGAACAAATTTTTTTAATTAAATCGTACGTACTTTTAGCCGTAGAATCCCCCCCCCCAAAAATCACCCAGTATATGGGTAGTTCTACACACGAACGAAGAAAATGGAGCTAATTACGCACGACATGTTTTTTGCGTATAAGTTCTGGCAACTAGTTTTAGTTAAAGTTGATGACGTTCTTTCAACTTTTCTGAATGTGGCCGGTCAAAAAAAATAAACAAAAAATGCAAGAGTCAAAATTAACAATATATCCTTCTTACTCCTAAATTAACTCAAAATTATTTCGATATTATTTCAAAATACGAAATAAACATTTATCTAAGTCTACTCGCTTTTAAATCTTCCAGGGGACTGATAATTTATCAGTATTTCGCTTAAAAATGACAAAATTACGTCTAAAAAAAAATACACGGATTCTATACCAAGGCAATACATATTCACGACGTATAAAATTACAAAATTACCTGAAATTAAAATACTTTTACGAAAATACTTGCCAGGGGACTGATAATTTGACTGGACAACACACGATCTTGCTAGTAATGATGACTGTTTTGATTGATAAAACCTCGGACTAAGTAAAACACTTGCAATATTATATTTATTGAACTTTAATTAATTCCTGTGACGAGCAATAACTTGATAGAAATATGAATTTCCAATATTTTCTATGTGTTTTGATTGGGCAGGAGAATAATAACAAATTCGTGGGACAAACTTTAATAGGATATATCTTATATGAATTATAGAGTAATGTTATGATTATTTACACATTATTGAAGCATCATTATTCAAAATGATTACTACAGAGTAAATTTTTCTCTACACACTTAGAATCATTGATTATTTAGTTTTCCAGCTTTGAATTTCAAGGTGGGACACGCCAGGGGACTGATAATTTGACGTTTTGAGTAATTTTTTTTCTAAGAAATATATTTCGAAACGGGCTTATTTTAGGTGACCAGCTAGACATAGTTAAGGTTTACAAATTTCAATGGAAAAATTTTTTTTTTTTCATATTAATATACGAAATAAGCAGAGCCGTCCAAAATTCCTATGTTTGTAGCACTACCCATATATATATATATATATATATATATATATATATATATATATATATATATATATATATATATATATATATATATATATATATATATATATATATATATATATATATATATATATATATATATATATATATATATATATATATATATACATATATATATATATGTATATATATATATATATATATATATATATATATATATATATATATATATATATATATATATATATATATATATATATATATATATATATATATATATATATATATATGGGGTGTGTGAAATAGATAAGCTCCTCGTGCTGCACCCTGGATTACGCAAATAGTCTATTTCAACTTGGTAGCCAAACATTTCATTTCGAACTCTTGGCTGTGATACAAAAAAAAACAAAAAAAAAAAATAAATATGAACCAAAACCAAAATCACAATAACAACGGTACTTTTCAGCACCATAAATTTACTTAAAAGACACGCAATCAAATCGATTGTAAGTTCATTTAATGTGTATCCATGTATTTGTTTTAGGTAGATTTCATAGAAGAGTCTACCTATTTTTAAGTTTAATTTTTTAATGTGTCACAAAAAAAACCATACGCTAAATATATATATATATATATATATATATATATATATATATATATATATATTATATATATATATATATATATATATATATATATATATATATATATAATATATATATATATATATAAAATATCTGAGATAATTAGTTAGATAGATGTTGATTTTTATCGTGTGTTTCCGTCAAATCTATTCTAGAAATATGAAAACCGTCAGTTCATTATAAATATTTCATTAATCTTTAATTAATATATTTTTGTTTTATTGTTAAAGGATTCGATTTCTCAAACGACTAAAAATTAATTGTTGTCAATTATTTTAATTCAAATGTTTTTTGTTAAATGAAATAAGCAGCTAGAAAAAAAAAATTGACAGTTGTCAGAATATTATATTATTCTTAGATATTCTTGATATTTGGAAATAAGTTTATTGTGGTAGGTATTTGTTTGTAGTGGAAGTATGTTAAAATAAACTACATAACTTATAACCACTATACTTTTCAAAACACAATTAAGGAGATACACAAAATAATTATAATAAATTAAGAACTAAGTGTACATCAATAATTATTGTAACAAAAAACAAATAATCCAAACAAGCTAAAAATTATTTACTGTAAAGAATTTAGTATATAAGCTAAGCAAAAATCATATTTGATTCTTGTCCTTCTACTGATTGTACAGCATTAATAATAAATTTAATTTGTTGAAAAAAATAAAGTTCATCAAAACCAAAAAGTGTGTGCAGTGATTTTTAATAATTTAAGTAGGATCCTCAACCACAGGGTTGATGAGATTTCTATATATTCGATCTAAGAGATTTTCACTTAGAAAAATTATCAAAATAATTGATATATCGTTAGGGATGAAGATGTTATTCTTATCTTTTAATTGTTGATATTAGTTATCGTGCCCTCCCGCCTAATCGAGTGATATTTATTGTTGTGAAAACAATGTATAAAATTCAATTATTTAGATTTTTTATGTAGCCTAGCTGTCACAATTGTAATTTAAAAGCCTATATGCACGTTTACGAATAAACTTTGAAAAATTAAGTCTAATTTCGAAGTTTCGTGAAGTGTTGAACTGGTAAATAGTTCTATATGGTATTTCTTTAAATATGTGATTCGTAGTTAGTTCTGATTGAACGTGAACTGTATTTAATTTCCAACAATAACTAATAAACAAGGTACACGGTACAAGTCGTTTGCTGCATTAAGATTGGCTCTTCATTTGATGATAAGATGTTCGAAATTTTCTTTTATTGATTTGTATTTTGATTTTTCTTTTTTCCTTTGATTTCAACCATTCCATATAGCCTGGTTGCACCGCACCTTTCAATTTATTCCAGATGATTGCCCCCATATCAGCTTGTTAGCTTTTTTTTATAATTTGACATGAACATGTAAATGATTATCTGTTGTTATTCTTCGCCAATTGTGGTTTAAGCCAAGGATATGACAGTTTATTGAAGCATTTGCCAACGGTCTTGTATGTTGAATACTGAAAACGTTTTCTTGTTTGGATAACATTACCGACAAGCAGTTTGAAGAAATTAAACCGAAAATTTACCAAATATTTACCATTGTCCGTATCGGTAACAAACAGTCAAAATACTTACACTTTACCTATATTTGGTCGTAAAATTTAATTAAAAGTATAATTGTAAAATAACTGACAAATTTTCTGTAAAATAATTTCTTGGCTGCCGACTGTCGACTAAAAACTGCGCTAATTTGTATACATTTGGCGCATATACTATTTATGTGGAACTGTCACTTCAGTTTTATTTGTATTCCTTGTGAGTTACTGAAAAAGCAAATGTAAGCACTGTCTGATCAGAGTTTTGGTTTGTTTTCGGCAACTAGACCAAAACTGAGCATATGACAGTATAGGTTTTATGTAACCAAAGTATCATTTTTGTGCTTAATTTTCTGGTTCTTCCAAACACGTTCCTGCTTGCGAAGAAAGCATTGTTTGTTGTGTCTGATATGTGTTTTTGGTGTTTAAGGTGTTTGGTGTCCAACTAAGTTGTCCAGAATCTTTTGACTTGATATGCATCCAGTCGCCGTTTAAACTAAGAGGCTAGAAATTGAAGCTCTTTTTGTTAGTAAAGAATGTGGTACTAGTTTCTTGCAGATTGACAGACAGGTCCAACTTGGTGCAACAAATTATAACGAAGTCCAACACTAACGGTTCGTTCACCGACGATAGAGTCTTGTTTACCACTCACCATAACTGCTATATTGTTGGCGTAGCCTACGATGGGGAAGCCAGAATTTTTCAGTTTATTTAGATTCTGGAAGATTATCAGCCAAAACAATGGAGGAAGTATCCCTCCCTTGGGATAGCCTCTAGAAGCCCTTACAATTACCGATGTATTTCTCAGTGTAGTCGTAATTTGTTGTCTTTGTAGTATGTTAATGTCATATCATCGCGAAAATGTGCGTGTCAGATTTCTTTCAGGACATTTCAGCATGAAAATGGACATTATCAAAGGTCCCTTGTATGTCCATAAATGTGCATGCCAGTGCCCCCGTGTATTTCAGTGTGCAAATTCTTTTAATGCAAAGCCATTTCCGTATAAATTTCTCGGTTTGATAAGCATGCTGGCACGAGTTGAGAAGTTTATACTTAAGGCAAACATGCCGAATGTAGTAGTCCAGCACCTTTTGCATTGTTTTCGGAAGAAGAAATGTGAAAGTTATTAGTCATAATTTGGCTGCGTTCGATTTCTTTTCTGGGGGCGAGAGGGAGTGTCATATGATCTTCAGATTAAACCTAAAGGATTTGTGTGGTTAGACGCAAGTCATTTTTAAAGTCAAGCCGCAGCCAGTAGACTGTCTATCCATTTTGATCATCTGAGTTATTTGTTGTAATTGGTAAAAACCGATTGATACTCCATACAAATGTTTGTCCTAACTAGAATCATTCCTTGCAGAAGTTTGTGGATGGTTCCTCACTTGCGACTGCTGGCACTGGAGTAGTAGATCTAGTTACTGGCTCATTTTCAGTAGAACGGGGCACTTTTTCTTTTGATTTTGCAGTTGACGGACGGTTTGACTTGGTGTACATTACGATTCGTTAATCGCACTGAACAACCAGTATAGTCTGAATTTGCAACTATTTTAGTGTTGCTCTTTAGACTGGCTCATGATGATGGTTTAATGTCCGGGTTTTAGGCTACCTGTTGATTACTTGTTGATTAGTTGGGAAAGATATTCTATGATCCTGGGAGGTCGAGGTAAGTCATTCTCTTTTAGCGCTTGTACATTTAGCTCTCCAACGGATATACTTTTTTGAGTTATCAGCACAGCTAAGCAGCGACTAATCGTTCTTTTGATAGCAGCCTTCGAAGTGAGGTTTAATAACCTCGAATTCTTGTTCTCCTGTCAAATCCTTTAGCTAGGTTTTCGCTACGCTGAACTATCAAGAAGGCGAATGAAAGGTTGAAGGTACGACTGTGCTCGCATCCTTGCAGGCGGTATCCCTTAAGGAATGGTGTGGTCGTTCGCTGGTAGAGAGCTTGTGCCGTTTAAAATCAGATGTAGCCACTTATGGAGCGTCCTGTGATGCTTCGAGTCGGTTCCTTTTGCTACCCTTAGTGCCTGTTTCCTTCCATGCCTACAACCTTCTGAGGTAGCTTTTAGGTATTCCACCCTTGACCAGGGTGGCCAGCTCAAAGGATTTGGGTAGGCCACATACTTTTGTGGTTTCATATTCAAAAAGGGCTTTCTTAATAAGTGCATTCGTGATCCTTTTGCTTGTGGCAAGAAGGGTTGATTTTCGGTTTGAATGTCATCCACTTTCGGACCGCTTTTGCTTGTGGCAAGAAGGCATTGGGTTGATTTTCGGATTGAATGTCATCCAGTTTCGGACCGCTCAATCCGGTTGCAAACTATCCTTTTTCTATGACCGCAGCAGTAGTGGGTATATAATATTTAAAAGTTTCATCGCGTCTTCTTACTGGTCATTTTTACTTCAATTCCATATCTAGGGACTTTTTGGGAGATCGCCAGGGTTTTGAATGGTTCTACTTCGTTCCATGCTTCCATTTTAAATCGTAATACATTTACAGTTTCCGTTATCGTGTTTGTGATGATTCCAAGCTCGGGTTATGTTTCGATGGTAATATAACCCAACCTTTTCTTGTTTCTTTTAAGTAGATTTGAAATGTATGAGTTTTATGATTCCAAAAGTTTAGAGTGAATTTCTCCCAACTACGCCATCTAATTCTATTAGCGTTATTTAGGTAACATTGAAGTAAAAGTAACATTTCGGCATCCATCCCAATCTTTCGTATGCAATACACTAGCCACCAACAAAAATCTTGATTGATTTTAGTTAAATAATTCAAAAGTCACTTGTTGAAAGCTCTGCCTTTTTACTATCTTTCTCCACAACAAAAGAAGTTCGTTTTCTAGTAACGATTAATTGTCATTCAATTCTATTTATAATTAACTTATTTTATATGACTTCAAAGATGTCATACATAATTAATTATATTGTACAAAAAAAACTAAACTTGCTCTACTTTTCTTACACACATTTCTCCTTTTGTATAAAAGATAAAAAAACAATTTCATTACTCCGTCAATCAATGAATTGATTTAATTTTTATTAATCTTAGTTTTAAACATTAACTGATATAAAATGGGTTAAATCATCTAAAAACTATAACACATCGATTGCTATAGAGAATGAAGCAAACTATAACTTCTTTGAGATCGATCCACTACAAAAGCATAAAATTCTACTTCAACTTTTTTTTGCTTTCGTTTCTGTTTTCTTTCTTTTAATTTCTGATTTTCAATTTTATACTTTACTACATTCAAAGAGAGCCTAAGGTTTGATCCTAATTGATTGCTTTTTATAAAAATACTGAACAAGTTCTTAGAAGTATAGGTTTTGATATGAAAGGTATATAAAATAATAATAATAATAACAAAAATATAAAATTAAATTCTTAAAAATAAGAAGAAAAAGAATGATTCCTTATATATAATAAAAGATTCTGTATTTTTTTTTGGTTGGTGTTGGGTACATAAGAAGAGTAGATGAAACTTTGAAGATGAAGAAAAAAATTCAAGAATAAATAAATAAAAAAAAATCAAACCCGTTCTGAATGATTTTTATTATAAAATTTTTTTCGTGTTTGTATCTTAAGTGAACAAAAAAACTAAAACTAAAGAAAAAAAACTTATTTTAAACACAAAAAAAACATATAATAAAAATAATAAATTGAACATGAAACAGGGTGATGCAAGATGGAAAGATAATAAATTGTATTGTATTTATATAATAAAATTGCAATAAGACAATTTCTCTATTATAATCATAATCGTTATATTCTAATTCGTGACTGAATAAATATAACATTTTTATTATTTCTATTTTGGAAATAAATCTGAGTCATCCCTATTCATGTTGTACAAAGTTTTATTTATTTATTATAAAAGTATCATCAAGAGTTCATATCTTTTGTACGCCTCCACGTAAATTATGACCTCGAATAATACAAAAATAAATATTAAAAAGCTCTCCAGTTTCTCATATCTTATGTATGCTATGTACCTTTAGATTTTTTTTTGTTGTTATTTTAATTTCAATGTTAAGATAATGGTAAGATATGTTTGTACATAAAAAAAATTTGCGGATATGAATGATGATGATTTTTCGTGTTAACGCTTTAAAAAATTAATCTCTTTTTTTGTGCAATTGAACAGTTTTTTATGTTTTTTTTTATCTAAGTGAAACTACAGAAAAATGATTTTAAATTGGAAATAATATGAGAATGATCCTTGATCTAAATATAATTAAAACGATTTTGATTTTAATGGATAGTCATAAATTTAATTAGTTATAGCGTATTTTGAATCAAAAGGAGCGATTCACTTAAGTACGCTGCTGTCGGAACAAAGATTTAAGAAGTATGACAATTGTTTTTTTCAATGCTTGTCTCAAACGTTTCAAGGTAGAGGTATTTTCCTATTATAGTTTCGTTGGGTTTTCAATTTTTCGTTTTCAAAACTGTTCATTACCATTTTCTTGAAAACGTTATTATTAACGTCAAAATTTAGATGTTGTTAGCAGTCCAAACAAATATCCTATATGCTTCAGCTTCGGATTTTTTAAAAAACGTAACGAAAATTCATCGCAAATACTTTCTAATGGAACAAAATTCGACATGTTTATCACTCTGAAAAAGTTTGTTGATTACATAGTGTCAATTTATTCATGTTACCAATAACTTGGGAGTATTTGAAAACCAATCTATAAAGATCGAATCGTATAGTCAAAGAATACACTTCACCAGGAATACACGTCACCAGAATGCCATATTTTTTTCAAATTCGGTACTCAATCGTTGGAATTGCAACCCTATACTGCTTTCGAAAGGCAGTTAGAGATTTTGTTTTTCTTTTATTGGAGGGCCTGGAGACGAGACTTAGGCTGTGTTCCAATCCATGCTATTCAGTACCAAAATTCTAAATTGTACTAAAACTGTAAAATTGGCAATTTCATCGTTCCAATTCAAATATATTCTAAATTGGCAGTTAAACATTGTTTTGTTTGTTTTTTCATTTAATGTTAAAAACTAGAATTATATACTGTCTGTCCGACGAGGAGATCTCAATATAAAATATTTAATTGCTATATTATATGATTATATAAGGCATAAAAATTTAGAATTAAATGGCAGAAACAGTCAACTAAATTTTTGACTATTTCAATTTAGAATTTTAGTAGTAAATAGCATGGATTGGAACACAGTCTTACAGTTCAAGTAGCACTGCGACCTGAAGGTTTATTGTGTTAACCCTGATTGTGATATTTGTCAGCTGTCGTCTGTGCTATTTAGTGTTTGCAATCTTGGTATCCGGGTACCCGGATACCCGGGTATTTAGGAAGATTTTTCGAGTATTTAATATCCGGATATTTTGGTCGTATACCCAAACAAGAAAAGCCTCAGTTTTTTCTCAATCAAATTACTTCGGTCTGAAAGACCTAAGTATTACATTCATGAGCTCAAAGTGAAATTCTTACCCCCACTTTTTTGGCATTTCTCGACGTTTTCGGACCTACTGATTCTAAAAAAGCAAAAAAAATTGTATGTCTGTCTGATTTTTAGAGACGAAGATTTTTATTACTTTTTTACCTAATTTTTTGGAAAAAAATAAAATTAATTGTTTGTTTGAAATGAAATTTTATTATTATTATTGAGAATTATGGCATTATAAGTTTGTCAAAAAAATGTTGTCAAGTGTGAAAGATTTTTATTTATTTTTTTACCCATTTTTTGGAAAAAAAAATAAAATTCCTTGTTTGAAATGAAATGTTATTATTATTATTGAGACTTATGGTATTATAAGTTTGTCAAAAAAATGTTGTCAAGTGTGTCAAAAGAAAGATTTTTATTTATTTTTTTACCCATTTTTTTGGAAAAAAAAATAAAATTGTTTGTTTGAAATGAATTTTTATTATTATTATTGAGAATGGCATTATAAGTTTGTCAAAAACATGTTGTCAAGTGAGTCAAAAGAAAGATTTTTATTTATTTTTTCACCCAATTTTTTGGAAAAAAATTAAATTAATTATTTGTTTGAAAAGAATTTTATTATTATTATTGAGAATTATGGAATTATCAGTTTGTGAAAAAAATGTTGTCAAGTGTGGCAAAAGAAAGATTATTTAGTTTTTTGCCCAATTATTTGGAAAAAAATAAAAATAATTATTTGTTTGAAATGAAATTTTATTATTATTATTGAGAATTATGGCATTACAAGTTTGTGAAAAGAATGTTGTCAAGTGTGTCAAAAGAAAGATTTTTATTTACTTTTTTACCCAATTTTTTGGAAAAAAATAGATTTAATAATTTGTATGACATGAAATTTTATTATTATTATAGAGAATTATGGCATTATAAGTTTGTCAAACAAATAATGTCAAGTGTGTCAAAAAACGATTTCTTTTATTTTTTTAGCCAATTTTTTGAAAAAAAAATGTAGCTGTTTTTATGACGTAAACATGGAAATTTTTGAATTTGTTATATTTTTGGAATTTTGAAAAAAGTTTGAATTTTTGATATTGTAATAATTTTTGCAATATATTTAGAGTTTTGGAAAAAGTTTTAAAATTTGATTTTCTAAGAATTTTTGGAATATTTTTAGAATTTTGAAAAATTTTAAATTTTTAATTTTATAATAATTTTTGGAATTTTGAAAAATTTTCAATTTTTGATTTTGTAATGATTTATGCAATATTTTTAGAATTTTGGAGAAGTTTGAATTTTTAAGAATTTTTTGGAATATTATTGGAATTTAGAAAAAGTTTAAATATTCGATTTTATTCTAATTTTTGGAATATTTTTGAAATTTTGAAAAAAGTTTGATTTAATTTAATTTAACAATATTTTTAGAATTTTGAAAGAAATATGAATTTGTGATTTTGTAATATTTTGTCGAAACGCTAAATGAAGAGGTTTTTGAGTAGTTTGCTGAGTGTATCATCTTTTCACTAAATTATGTTAATTTAGGATCTGTTATAATTTTCGGGCATCGTATTGATGTTTCGTGTTAGTTTTGTAATAAATTTTTAAACAGAGATAAAAAATACTTGTACTTTAACAAAGAGTTATGTTTGATATACATCGCTGCCCAAAACTAAAAACCATGTCCTCGTAAAAGTTTTTTTGCCGAAAACTATATCAAAATCCTTTACCCAGACCGCAGTCTTGATATCTCAGAGCTGTGAGATTTCAGCCCCTCCATATTTTACAAAATAAAATTCAGCTCATTCTCTTTTTGCAAATTTGATTTATTCTTTATGCTAGTTGTTGACAAATGATACTATTCTAACCATACAAATTTCAATATGCCATCCATAAACATTAAACTGCCCTTTAGCTAACTGTTATTGTTTGTATTGAAAAACGACGAAGATTACATAATAAAATTTATGGAATTTTAGTTCGTATAAAAACTAAAATTAAGTCATAAAAAATTAAGGATCTATTTATTGGTAATTTGTTTATATTTTCTTTGAAATAGAAACGGTAAATATATTATGATAAGTTTTTATTTAAGATTTAAGCTAATAATTATAATAAGTTATAGATCCAAATATGTAATCGAAAGTTTGGGACCAGTTCAAGAAAATGTCATGAGATAAATCTCAGTGCTACGTAGTTGGACGCGCCCGAATAATTTCAACTAAATGAGGAAATACGTCAGCAATGAAAAATCAAATCGGATATTGATGCGGCTTATTATAATATTGAAAATTTACAAGTACAAAAATGTATTGCTGTCTACACAAGATCTACTATAGACAACAGTGATACTAGAGTTGGTAAAGAGCTGAAAATGTGTGTAAATAAAGGAAACCTAAAAAAATGATAGAAAATTTATATCAATCGTTATTGACCGTGAAGCCAACATCCACTTCATCGGAGCGGGTTTTTTCTATTGCAGGAATTTTTAAACAAAAATGACGAAATCGGACGAGTACAGCTACCCTAAATGCTTTAATATTTTTGAAATATTATTTTATAAAAAATGATCAGTTTTTAGTTTACAACTGTTAGGTTTTTTATTGTTTTTCATCTTTTAATTTGTTTATAATTACCGTAATTAAAATTCGAACCACTGTCCCACCCACATTAAATTTACCTTAACAGAAATGTTTACAGTTGTTTTCGTTCTTCTTTTACACATAGTTTCTTTTACTCAGTCCCTAGTCATCTACTACTATAGTTTCCGTTAAATAAATTATTGTCCTGAAACCGTTGTGTGATATTTCCCTATGTAATTTCCTATCTTCAATTTGTAATCGTTGGTTGCTGTAAAATTGGCATAGAACAATTGTACAATAACTTGCGCTATTCCCATGTAGATGTCCTACAATCGTTTCATAGTCAATGTTTCTGTTTATAATTGTCTTCCAATTTTAGTACAAGATATTAGTAAAGACTTTTTTTTTGGTGAATACATATAATTAACGAAAGAAAAACAAAATACCCTAGAAACAAATTTTTTATCGACTTGTTTTTTTTGTTCAACCAACGATCGTTAATTTTGCCTATAAATACGTGGTTGAAGTTATAGAGGAGTCTTAGTTTGACATTAACATTGACTTCTCATTGGATTTTGTGACAGCTCGGTCGAATTGTCATGAAGAAATGCTTGTTTGTTCGCGAATTAGGAAATTTAAATATAAAAGAAATTGTGTGTAGTTAATAATAGAATTATTAAAATAAAAAAATATTATGTGTGTGTTTTGTCCGATAAGTGATTTGAATAAGAAAATTTTATGGATTGGTGTTCATCAGCAAATAAAAGAACAGGTAATTGTTGAATGATCTCTTGGCTTACAAGTAGATTTAATGTTGTTGTGTAACGTCCGCTATATTCGCCTAAACAACAATAAAACCAATTCATCTCCTTTTTCTAATAAAATTTATTTCATTAGTTTCAGTTCACTTTTACATTAATAATAATTTTAAAATTTTCTAATACTTAGTTAAATTTCGAATATACTATAAAAAACAAACGAACGTACTCAATTTTATTTCCAATTCTAACAAACAGATGTCGTTGCTGATTTTTGTTGAGTCTTTGGATTTACACGATTTGATTTTATTGATTGGAAGATGAAAATCATAAGATCACTCTTCTCATGGATGTCAAAATTATAAAGCTTAATTTTGCATTCATGTCTTTTTTCTTAAAATTAAGTTAAATTTAAGTAGTAAAATTTTAATTAGAGTAAATTTTTTTATAAATAGTTCAATTATTTCAATTGGTTTTAAGTGTTTTCGTTCAGCTAGTGTCAATTTAGAAAAAAATTATATGTTCTGTGTTGTTTAAAACAAATTTGGAACAAAATTTAAAACAAAAAGAAATATATATATGTTTGTGTCGTAAAAAAAAAAAATACAAAAAAAAATCATTAAAAGCACATTGTTCGATTTTTCCTTGTTTTTTTAAAAATCCATTCCATATTTGTGCTTCCACCAAATATTTTCAGAGTTGATTTTAGAAAAAAATTTAGTAGATTCATTAAGGTGTTAATATATGTGTTGGCTCTTTTAAATTAATTGCTAATTAATGTGATGTGAAATAATAAAAAACATCAAATACTAAAAATATAAGTCAAATTTATAATTTGAAATGAAATTATTATTGTTATTATGGTTGTAAACATTAATAAGAATACAATAAAAAAGATTTATTCTGGCCAGTTGTGACTTGTAATTGTCCACTTTATAAGAAGTTAACATTAATGAAAATGTTTCATCATGTGACACCAGATGTTTTTTTCAATATATAATACAAATTTGGATTATCAAAAAGATGTCAATGTTTTGAATAATAATAACAACAATAGTAGTGGTGCCGTAGTTTCAAATGGATATTCTAATATTTCAAATCAGGAATTAAGCAAATATTGGCTTAAAGAAGTTCACTTGGTATCCGAAATAATATCTCTGCTTATCCAGATCAAAATTCAACAACTTTGGAGCGTGGTATTGCAACTGGTGGAAACAGCATCAACAGAAATATAAAATAAGGTTTTTATACAAATTATATTTATCAATATTTTTATACATATATTATATTCCATTCTTTTTTTATTGAAGTTTTTTTATATATATATATATTTATTTTTATTTTGTATTGAATTCAAATTTTGATTTCCGTCTGGGAATGTTAGGCTAGAGCCGTCAGTGTATATAAGAGGTTCCCAAGACCGGGTTTATGTAGGGGCAACACGGCTTTCCCGTTTATTTGTACAGAAGTTTTTCTGAATAATATATTTAGTGCTTCTTTGAATAACATATCTAGTAACAAAGGTCCAACAATTATACGTGGCTCCGTAAAAGGGCCAACAGAATTACTAGAGTTGTTACCCGAAATTGAGGTGACCTTAACCATGTACGGTAAATAAAATTTTCTTTGTCTCTTCAAAATGCTGTTTTCTGGTGCCGTACAAATTATCTAGTTAAATTCACTGTAAATTAATTTTTTTTGTTCAATCCTGTTGGAATTGTTGTCAAGTGACTTTTCGATTACTAATTTTAATGATTTAAAATAATAATTAGTACAATTAACTGATTCTAGAATAAACAAATATATTAGTAAAATTTTCTTTTGTGTAGAATACTTCTAATTAATAATTTAAGGAATGATTAGTCGAATTGATCAGTTTCTAGAATAACTAAATATATTGTTGAAATTTGTTTTTGTTGTGTAGAAAACTACTAGCTAATGATTTCAAGTATTGTTTGGTGTAATTTAACCGTTCCTAGAATAAACAAATACATAGTTGAAATGTTTTTTATCTGTTGTGCTGAAAGCTTCTAATTAGTGATTTACCGTAATAATTAATTTTTTTTTCAAATATAAAACAAAAACAAAATAGAAAAAAAAATAATCGTCTTTGTTTGTATTGTCCTGCTGATGGTTAGATACCAAAACTTTTGGAACAAAATTGTGTAGTGGATCTACGTTCGTACATCACTGAATGGTTCAATAGTTTTGATATCATTATAATCACATATCATTTGCCTGCATTCGCAATTTTAGCAATATTACAAATTGTGCTTATCAACCGATCTATATTGATACATCACTGCGTATAGTTTTGATATCATTATAATCACACATCATTTGCCTGCCTTCACAATTTTAACCATATTCCAAATTGGGCTTATCAACCGATCTACATTCGTACATCACTGCATGGTTCAATAGTTTTGATGTCAGTATAATCACACATCATTCGTCCGCATCCACAACTATAGCTATATTACAAATTTTGCTCATCAACCGATTTCATCCACCATCATCTGAATTAACAATGTTTCATAAGTTACAATCGATCATCCCGTATCCATATATATCGATTCAGCAGTTTGATTCGTACCATATAATTGAACTAAGAGAGATGAACGGCTGACTCAACCGACACCAGAAGAACGGGGTCTGGACTATCTATGGGGTGAGTTATTTTTTTTAAATATATGTATGTGAGGGTATGTATGTATGTATGAAAGGGTGCGTGAGTGCGTGTACGTGTGCGGGTATTCATGAGATGTGTATGGGTGGTATATTATAAAACACACCAAAATGCTTATAAATTGTTTGTTTATTTGAAATTATTGATTAGTTTCCAATAATTTTTATTCAAAATTTAAACAACTTATAATAAAATCATTAATTCTGATGTAATATGTCTCATGTATGTCTCGATGTCTCATGTAATTCTGTGATAAACGATAAAACATAGCACTACTATTTCACTATAATGTTATAATCTAGAATTACTATATCCAGCAAAAATAACAACAAAAAAAGAAAAAACAGCCTTGCATTATCAATTAACGTTTAATTATTTGATTTAATTCGGAAGGTATACAAAATAATCAAGTGAACGATTACTATCAATTTGAATAAAACAAAAAGCTGTTAAATTCTTTTCTGTTGCTAAACGTATACAACAATTGCAGTTAATATATATTTTTACGTTTGAATTGATATAATATGGTTTCAATTTTTGAAATCTTTACCATGTTTTTTTCTGGTTAAAGAATGATAATGGATTATTTCATGTGTGTCTATGTGTGTGTGCGTGGATGAAGTGCGAGAGCGTGTGAATGTATTAGAGTTGGGGTTGGACGTGCTGATCGCGGTTCTTTCATATATGCGGGTCGCCAGAGTCTGTTTAGTTCACTTGTATTTCTCTCTTACATCCGTTATTATTTCATGTTATGCGTACATTACAGTTATTTACGCTGGAGTAGCAGGTGTTCTTCTCTCGGCCCCATAGGGTGCAGCTAGTCTGGGGCTAAAAATAATCTCGCTAGGTACGCAACCTGCTATGCCACTTCGTTGTTATGCAACGAGGAAGCTCTCCATTACATTACCCGGCTTATCCGCGTAATCCGGGTAATTTGGAAAGTACTAATCGAGTAACCGGGTAATTTGAAATCGAGTAATGTGCAATCACTAGTGCCATTGTTGGTTGTATTCCGTTAATCCAAGCTGAGTCTTTTAATAAAATTAATTAGCTCAATTGGAGTGACGTGTTGTAGTAAGGGAAGTGTTAGTCTTCTACGACCAAGTTGGCTGTATCTGTGCTAAGAGAGTTCAGGACAGCTGCAGATGACGTGTTCTATCGTTTCTGCGTCTGAGTAGCAGAATCTACACCTGTTGGAAACAACAAGGCCCATTTTTCTAAGATGGTGGTTTAAAGGACCATGTCCAGTAACGCACCACGATTGTTTTTAAGGGTGTAACAGGGAGGTTACTTAGAAACTTCTTAGAGTGAACTAGTCCCTCTGCTTCTCCATAATTTAGAATTTCGTTTCTGTTCCCATGTTGGGATTGTGCTTTTCAATGAACTCTTGGCAAATGCCGAAGCATGGTTCCAGTCCAACAAACGTTTTATTGGCACCTTGCTTTGCTAAAGCGTCAGCGATAGCATTTCCTTGTATTCCTGTATGTTTGAGTGCCCACACAAGTGTGACTCTATTATTGCAGGAGACTTTTACTAGATTTTGGTAGCATTCTTATACCAGTTTGGAATCAAAACGCGTAGATTTAGTGCCAAGAGTGCTGCTTAGCTATCAGAGATAATATATATTTCAATATTTTGGTATTGTCTTTCAACAGAGAGCAAAGCGCAACTGCTAATGGCAAAAATTTTGGCTTGAAATATTGTTGTTGTGGTGCCTAAGGCAATCGTTCGTTTTATTCTACGACCAAACACTCCTGCTCCTGTGTCCACATTGATTTGAGAACCATCTGTGTATTAGATGCTGGCGTTATGTGGCAGTGACCGTATGTAGTTTTTAATACGATCTCTGGCCAATATCTTGACATCAAAGTGCCTGTTTAAATCTATTGTTTTTGGCATACAATCCAAAATATGGTATGTATGTAGTTCAGCTTGTAATCCAGCAAGGATTTTAAGGTGTCCGGTTAGATTGCCCGGCTTAAGCTCTTCTGTGAGCTGCAGTATGTGAACGCTTAACACCGCTACAAATTTTACATGGAGTTTGTTAACGCTGGATCATGTCTTCCTAAAAATACAGAGAAAGTATATTTAAAAATAAATTTAATTTACCATATTTGTAGTGAATCCAGCGTTGACGTCTTTCCGCTGCCTTTATATATATTAAAATTTGCTGTCAGAACTAAAAAAGTAATTAATGTTTATATAGGATTCGATAAAATTCTAAATATTAATACCTTATACTACGTTCACATTACCATGATTTCAAACAATTTATGATTTCAGCTGGATTATCAGCTTGTTTTGGTTAATTTTTGTATACAAAATCCAAATCATGTTGAAAGATGATTTCAATGAAATCTATTTAAAATCACACTAAGCACCCCTGAATTTTCGATTTTCGAAAAAAAATTGCATTCCTATTTCTAAAGTGACGTTTAATAAAGCAAATATTTTGTTTTGAATCCAAATAAAAAGATCCCTATTGTAAAATTTTAATAATATTTTGAGTCATACAAAAGATTTTTTTTTTTGGAAATTGAAAGTTTTGACTCAAAAATAATAGAAAAAAAAAATAAATAAAAAAAATTTAAAAAACACACTTTTTGAAAAACGAACTAAAAAGCAGAAAATAAATTTTGCATTAACACCAGCGTTATGTCTTTTATAATTATATTTCCTTTGAAATTGTTAGAAGAAAAAATATTTAAATGGTATTTAACACATCTTAGCATCGGTGCAAATATTAAATTTTTGACTAATTTAAAATGCTAATTTTCGATTGACAAACAGTCTTCCGTTCCCATTTGTTACATAAAATAAAAGTGGGTGACGCATACGGTAATATAGAAAAGGAACAAATGTATTCTATGTTAATCTCTAACAAGAGAGACTACCAACGTTTATCCCCTTTGGTTTCTGAATGCGCCACCCACTTTTATTTTATGTAACAAATGGGAACGGAAGACTGTTTGTCAATCGAAAATTAGCATTTTAAATTAGTCAAAAATTTAATATTTGCACCGATGCTAAGATGTGTTAAATACCATTTAAATATTTTTTCTTCTAACAATTTCAAAGGAAATATAATTATAAAAGACATAACGCTGGTGTTAATGCAAAATTTATTTTCTGCTTTTTAGTTCGTTTTTCAAAAAGTGTGTTTTTTAAATTTTTTTTATTTATTTTTTTATTTTAGAGTTTTTAGTTATATAATTTTACCTACAAATAAGTTAACCACATTATTTCACAAAAAATACACCATAAGTAAAACTAGCAATTAAATCATTTACCGAAAATTTAATATTCTTTGAAATTTAAAGTAATTTTAATAAGGTTAATTGCACTATAACAATTGTAAGTATGTTATTTAAAAATCCAGTGTAAAATTTTAGTGCGTTTCTTTGCTCGTTGTATTAATTTTAAGTTGTACATAAATTATTAAATATATATGTTCGCCCAAATGTCAAGTTTTTTTCGGAAAAAAGGTCTGAATTATAGAGCTTTTTCCTTAAAATTCGAATCGTTATATTACTGTATGTAATTGATAGATTACATACAGCAATGATAATTAGAAATCATTAATTATGTATTAAAATGTATTGAAAAAATAATAATTATGCAACTATAGTAAAACAAACTTAACGAGAACACAAAACAATCTGGATTTAGAAGAAATAACAATTATTTAAAATTTTCGAAATACAAATCACTCATTATTTACAATTTAAGGCCATTTTTTCATAGAAAAATGACAAAAATGTGTAATATGTCCTTTATTATAATGAGATACTCAGTATGAGCAAAATTTCAGCGCGGTAAATGGGCATTCAGATTTTATGGATTTTCATATTTTCATACATAATAACTGATTTTTAAATATCATTGCTGTATGTAATCTGTCAAATACACCAAAATAACGATTTGAACTTTAAGAAAAAAGGTCTATAAGCTTTGAGAAATGTTCATTATTTATAATGTAAGGCTCTTTATCCATATGAAATGACACAAACATGTATGATGTCTATTATTATAATGATATACACAGTATTACCAAAATTCCTTCGCTCAAAATGAGTCAACCAGAGGATGAGGATTTCAGTGCAATTCTTTAAGGTCTTTCAGAATGAAAAAAAATTTGAATTTTTTTCTTCAGATTTATAAAGTTTTTTGCTTTAAAAGTTTTGGAAATACGTACTGACTGCTTCAACAAACTTGTCTTTTCAATTTGGGATTAATAACATAATGGGAAGTTACTGAAAAATGAATCACAAAATTCCACCCATCAAAGCTCTCAAGAGTCAAGTTAAATAAAAGTGTGTAAAAAAAAGACAAATTTGTTTGGATATTTCTAACATAACATATTTATTTAAAAATTTGGCTCATTTTTTGATAATTTACAAATAGATGTCATGCTTAATCATATTAATAATAATGTGAACGGTTTTTTGAAAACTTGAATTTTAGGTGATTTCGAGCTTGATTTCATCGTAATATGAACGTACTATTAGTTTGTTGATGTTGTTTTTTGTAATGTCAGTTTGACATTTTTTCTTTAACTTCAGCTCAGTTCGCGCTCTCACCACATTCTAGATTTTGGCGTAGTTGTTCCATTAAGGTTTATTAGTTTATCACTAATTGTTTCTGTGGTGAAAATGTGTGGCTCTGCTGCAAATAAAAGTTTTTTTTGTAATATGTATTTATACATTAGTTTTTAGCTTTAGAATCTCTCTTCTTCGTTGTCATTTGTGCAAGTGACATTGCATTTTTTTGTCTTGTTGTTTTAGTTTGATCTTTTAAATTAAAATGTTGTAAAAGTGTTAAAAGTAATTTTAGTAATTATTGTAAATTTAATTCGGTCAAAAAATAAATTGGTTTATTAATCCAGTGGTGAAGTGTTTTTGTGCATTGTGTTGTGTCCACCTTCTTGTCATGATGACGAAAGGGATCGGTGTTGGCTGTATGGCCGCCATGTTGGGCAATACAACATTTTCGATAATACTTACTATTTGTTAGGCGTGATAATTTGTACACGCATTCACATCGATCATACTTACTGTTTGTTAGGCGTGGTAATTTGGACACGCATTCTCATCGATTATATTTACTATTCGTTAGGCGTGATAATTTGGACACGCATGCTCTATCATCCCAAGCTTTAATTACTCGAACAAATTAGTTGATAATTCTCTGGCTCTTCATCTGATGTCGTCAACTCATTCTATACAGTCCACTAATCAAGTCAGAGGCGTCAACAGAGTTGCAATGGAGAAAGCTTTAGAAAAATCTCCAATGCTGACGTTGGCGTGGTTTTGAAAGCACTTGTGGCACTAAAACACAAAAGCCTTTGTATTTTTGTAAACATATTTTGAGCAGTTATTAGGCGTGATTTAGGCCATCAAAATAAAGCTGCATAAGTTGGAATTGGTTTTATAATACTTTGATGTAATAAAGTATCATTTTTGGGCTAAGACCCCATGTTTTCCCAAACAGGTTTCTGCATGTGAAGAAAACTTTGTTTGCCTTATCGGAAATATATTTCAGGTGAGAGTTTCAGGTTAGTTTGCTATCCAGAATCACACCTAAATATCTAACCTCTTTTGATGTTTGTATTGGATCACCGTTAAGAACATGAGAAATGAAGTTAAAGTTCCTCCAGTTTGTGAAAACGACGATGCTTGTTTTTTTGGGGTTGATCGACAGTCCCAATCTGTTGCACCACTTTGATACAAGATTAAGAGCTCTCTGGGTTCAACCAGTGGCAATGGAGTCATGTTATCCTCTAACCATGACTGCCAAGTCGTCGGAATCATTTAGTTTGGTGACGAGATCATCAGTCACAATTAGCCAAAGCAGTAGAGAGAGCATGCCCCCTGGGCAGCCTCTAGATGCAGTAACAGTCACTGAATAATCACCTAGTGTAGCCGTTATCTTCCGACTCTTTAGCTGACATTGTCAAAGGCTCCTTGTATGTCCATAAATGTACTCACAAGTGCCTCGTTGTAGTTTAGGGTGCTCTCAATTTCTTACACCATTTTATGCAACGCAGTTTCAGTAGATTTCTCAGTCTGATATGCGTGCTTGCTAGAGTTGAGAGGGTTTTGTTTAAGACATACATGAAGGATGTGATAGTTCAACATCTTTTCCATTGTTTTTAATAGAAAAAATGTAAGACTGATATTTCTTTGGAAGGATAGGATTTAGCTTCAATTGGTTTTTTCCTGGCTTGGGTATAAAAACAACTTTAGTTTCCCGCCATAAACGCATGAGAAATGGAAGGATGATTGTTAGACTCTTTTGCAGAAATACCGAAAAATACCATCACCTCTCGGAGATTTACACGGACCGAAGGATTTCATAGCCCATCTCACTTTGTTGGGGGTGAAAATTGTGTTAGCTAAATGATTTGCAGTACTTTTAGGACGCCTTCGTTGGCATTTTCTTCCGTGCTTCATTCTATTAAGTCCGGAAAGTGGGTTTGAAGTAAAGTATCTAGTGTCTCAATGCAGCTAAGAGTGTACGTACTATTTGGTTTGCAGATCGAGCCTAGAGGGTTTGTGTAATATTGTGTTGTATTGCAGAGCTCTTTCCAGCTATTCTTTTTTGATTGTCTGAGTTCTTTATTATAATTGATAAGAGCTACTCGGTACTCAATCCAATTATTTGTTATTTTTGCTCTGTTAAAGAGCTTGCGAACTTTATTCCTTTTCCTCTCCATGTTACCATTCCACCAAGGTATATCTCTGCATCTTATGGATTGAGTTATTGGAGTATTAACGTTGTATGCTTCAGTGATAATTTCTTGTAAATTATTTGCTGCAAAGTAAAGCCCAAATGTGGAGTTGATACTGCAGCAACTATTTACATTACTATGAAGATATGTTGTGTAAAGTTTGCACTTGGTTTTTCTCGGGTTTCTAAAGAAGTGGATGCTCTTCGGGTAGTGTTCTATGTTGAAACATATATAAGCATGACATAGAAGACAGACATTGAAGCTTCCTTCGAAACATGCCAGTTCTTAATATGGTTAGTAGCGTTTATGTTAGTAAGAGTAAGGTCAAGGACCTCACCTTTGATTGCGTTTCTAAAGGTAGGCTCACTACCTTTGTTTGCAATAAACATATTGTTTGTATTCAAAAATGTAAAATGGTAAATGGAAATATTTTCAGATGTTTGTTGAAAAGAATCGCAGTTCTCTGTTTTTTCACATCTGAGAAATAGATCTGTTTTGAATTGTTATTTGACGATAAACCTTTTATTCTTTTATTGTCTGCCCACGGCTCCTGCATGAACGCAAGATCGTGAGAATCCTGTTCAATTAACCGGTTCAAATTAACAGAGCTCATTTCTGATTTGTGCAGATTAATCAGAACGCAACTTAATTTAGGTAATAGAGATTTTTGTATATATCGTACAGGTGTTCTGTCTGACTTAGAGTAACAGACATGGTATGTGTACTATCCAAATTAGGATAAGCTGATAAATCAGGCATGATCCTAGAGTAAAACATGGTGCACAGTTTTGTTGATTGTTCGTAATGAAGCGCTTTTTCGTTGACTAATCAACGAAGTGGCATAGCAGGCCGCGCACCTAGCGAGATTTGTAAAGCCTCCAACTAGCTTCAGTAAGTGGGCTTGAACGAAGAATACCTGCTGCTCCAGCACAAATATCAGTATTGTGCGCGTATTTCGATAAGGAAACGGAACAAAGAGAATCGAAGTGGAATAAGTGGACTCTGGCGACCCCCGTGTATGAAAATAACCGCGATTACCACGTCCAATCCCATAATTCTAACACATTCATACGCTCTCGTACTTCATCTACTCACACACACACACACACACACATACTCACACACACATGCACATCCATGCCCATACGCGGATTCACACTACGCGATACAGCCAAGCTACCATATTCAATCAAACAGATTAGCTTGATATCATCTTCATGATTGATGATAGGTATGATATGAGATGTCTAACCAGAATATTAATTATTTTGGTGTCCGTTGTAGAATAGTAGGCAAGATTGTATTTTTTTTTCTGGAATGTTTTATTTGAACCTTCAGAAGTTTTTTTAGGCTCAATTGCATGACAAAAACAAATGTTTAGGAAAAGAATATCAGATGACGAAAGATCTTGTGCTTGACGGCTTGAATATAATGACAAAAAAAAATTTTTGTTTAACAAAATTTAGTGCACGACTTCGTTGTGAGAGTGGATCTTGGTTTAACTTTTTGGTAACCGATTGTAATGCTTTCAATGCAACATTTCGTACATCAGAATTTACTAAAAGCTGTTCAACGGCTTCTACTATTATAGACTGATCATACTTGTACCCCCCATTCCATGAATCCATTAATGATGTCAATATATCTCCGTGTTTTGGAATTGTTTTTAATAAAATAACATCAGGACCACACATTTGTTTAACAAACGAGATGCACATCCCCAAATGCCGTTGTAACATTTCTTCCGATTTCGTTCCAAGTTTAATAAAAAAAACATACCCTAAAAATGTTCCAAAGATAATATTGAAATCATTTTCATATTGCAATGTAAAATACAAACTATCGAATTGACAAAACATCACCCGTTGAGATACAATAATTGGGCTAAATATTTGTATGATAACATTTGAATGAATATATTCCTTTTTATCCGCAATATCTTTTTTCACTAATCTAATCGTTACTGCTAATTCACGAATTCCGTTTTTCAATAAATCATCAAATTTACGATAAACTAAATCATTTTATCGATTAAATATTAATAAGCCATCCATTTTTAATTTTAATCACTTTTAAGTTTTTTTATAACAATGAAATTTTTATTTTTAATAATTATGCAAAATTCTTGTTCACATGTTTCCAATTGGATTATGATAGTCATACGCGCATGCAACACATATACTCGCACATACATACCCACGTTCACACATCCATATACACACACTCATACACCTACACACATATTTATAATCATTCATACATATAAATAAAACCAAACTAAAATATGATGTGCATTATTCCCGCGTCTTCACCTCCTTGTATTTGCCTTAGCCCGTCATGTTCCTCGGCCGTAAAAAGATCACAATTCACTGGTTGACTGCACCTCGTACCGTGATATTAATTTTTTTCCTTGGTTGAACACAATGCGGGATCGGGTCAGTAAAATAGGCACTTTCTTTTAGGCTTTCTAATATTTTTGGTTATATTTGATTGAAACACGCCATATTTACAAAAAAAAATTTGTAATGTTCCGAATATAATTTTAACAAACATTTTTTTTTGTAATTTCTTAAGTAACTTAAATTCAATCTAATTTAGTTAATCACTAACTTATGGCAACAGAAAAAAATAACAATTATCACATGGACACTCAGTTTTTACAATTTTTCTATCTGTGATTTAATATTAATGATACGAATGACACAAATTTACTATTTAAAATCACAGCCTATTCTTGAGGAAACTCCCAAGTATCACAATAATTATTATATTCTATTTTTGGATGTGGTTCTTCATTATCCCCAAAAAGAAACAATCATTCCAGAACCAAAAAAAATATCCGCGTTTTTTTCAGACGTCAAGAATAAAATCATCTGACATCCAAAATTAAATAATCGACTGAGAGGCAGAAGACCTCTATCGGCTGTCATTTATAGATTTAAAAAAGGCCGTTTTCAAACGATAACAAAAAAATGGTAGGCATTATTTGGTAGATCGTTTTCTTTTCAACGATAATAAAAACCCTCTAAGGAGACTGCTCATCTGTTTTGTAACAACATTAAAAAAAATTATGCTAAAGATAATTACGAACTGAATGTGAGAAATTAGGTTACAAAAAAAGAATAATAAAAAAAAACAATTTCAAAAGTTATTGACACTAAAGCAAACGAGCAGCAATATATTGAACTCAATCTATTAACCAGTGCATGTGAGAAAGTAGGGCGACTCTAAATTACGGAGGTTGGACAACTGCTTCGTAACAAGTTTATGTGATGCGTTTGGAGAAGCATCGTTCTCATATAAAACTTTATTGTTTTCCATACAATACTTATCTAGAAAATAGGGAGGTACATTGGTCAACCACAATAGATCCCTGTGTTGTGGTAAGGCATTTATTAAAACTAGAAGGCGCCCCGTCTCCAGAGTTCCGTACTAGCGATAAAGTGCCCTCTAGCCCATGCTAATCTATCAGCGTACGTGTCTACCTTAGCTTTGGGTTTTGAACTTGATCTTTGCTTCGGTTCCCACGTAGGACCTAATAGCATGGGTGACCCCATCGTTGTAGCTCCTAAGATCATTGAGTCTACTGAGCCCCAGATCTCTTTGATGACTTTTACTACACGCAGGAGAAGGTTCCCTAATAAGACCTGCATGCTCGATGCTCGTAGGGGTTGTCTTAAAAGCACCCCAGATCCATAAGCAAGCAACTCTTTGTTCCTCCTCGAGGTATTTGATCGCATTCCCAACAGAAGTGACAATAGGTATGACAAATACTTTATCATTTTATCAGTAGACCATTTTCGGAGTCAGCCCCCTTTTCCAGATTCGGAAGTGAAAAATTTATTGTCAATATATTTTTGTCATTTAGACCCAATCTTGGCTAAAATCAGTTAGTTAGATAAGCATTGGACAAACAAAATTGATTGATTAGAATGTACTTTTCATATACAAAAAATTTTATTCAAACGCGCACGACTATTCATTTTAAGAAAAAGCCGTGAATCGTGATATCATTAACTGATTCACCTTCTGTTAATTAAAAAATTTGTTTATCTACTTTAACCATTTCTTTACATAAACAATGGGATCAACTTTAGTTATTAATAATTGAAGTTAATCGGCTTTGTCATACTTATTACTTTGAAGTATGAAAACATCATCTCAGTTGGATAGTTGACATAAAAAAAAAACTTTACAAAGACGATATAATCCTTTATGAAATTAATTAAGATTTATTGAGTTAAAACATTATTTTGACATTGGAATGTTATTAAAACATTCCTTGAAGTTGACGGACGTTCCATTTTTTTTAAATAACTTATAGCTTTTAGGGCTTATAGCAAGGTTATCAGTTAGACATCATTGTAAATGATAAGCAAACTAGTGGAAGGTGATATGGATACTAACTAACAACTTCCTCAAAATCGTGAGCGAGAAAAGTGAGTGTCTGTATCTGTCAGTGATGGTGGTTGAGATCGGCAATACTTCAAATTTACACCATGTGCAGATGATCAATCTCTAATTTTATTCAGGAAAGTAATCACGCTACCTGAGGCGGTATAATACTGTGTCAAACTCAAAGTTGTTGATTTAGAGAGGCAACGCTTCCTAAACCGATATGATGCTGTGTCAAACTCAAAATTGTTGATTTAGAGAGGCAACCAAAATCTTGTGCTTGCATTCCGTGAACAAAAAAAAAACGATTATTCAGAAAAGTCTTACCAAGAATTTAAGTTAGCATCTCCAAACATTCTCAAACCTTTTTTATTCACATCTGGCGTACCTATTTTATTTGATCAAATTTGATCAAAGCTGTAATACTGCTGTAACGACCAAAAAATCTGTTTATTAGACCTTTCTTTTTAAAATCTAAAACAGATAATCTTCAAATTAATCATACAATCATTTCGTACCATCAAAAAATTTAAGATTCGTTGCATGAATAACATCTGTCTGTTTATGACGTTCCACTGTAATATATATTTTTCATTTCAGAACATTTAACGGATCTTATATTTCCATGTTTAATCAATTGTTTTTTTTATTATTTTTCGTTTATCAATGTGAAACAAATATATTTTTTTTTATTAAACAGATACCGAAATAGAGTAGATTGATTCTGCGCATATGCGTTGATCTTGTCATCATGAGTAAGGTACCTTGTTTTGCATTGTTATAAATGGGATATGTACGCAAAATTAATAATTGGTAAAATTATGACCGAGGTCTATTGAAAGCCTCCATCTGGTGCAGTCGGATTCTGAGAGGTTAAGAGGCTAGAATAGAGGAGCAGGATGCTATTGGAATAAAATTGTGAAATACGTTCATGTTCCCAGGAAAGTATTTGTCGTCAAAACAGGAACAGGAACAGCTTAATTTGAATTTAGTGTTGTGCAAATGTACGAAGAGATACTTTTAAATAGAGGAGATAGGTTTATGGTACCAGTCAATGCAAAATGTGATCTCTTTGGATTAGGAAGAATAAGAATATCTAAGAAACCATTTTTTTTTTGATTTTTGGATATTCTCATTCTTCGTAACCTCTTACTGATCATTGCTAATGGTTTTAAAACTATTACGCTAATCTAAAATCAAAAATATTATTATAATTTACTCAATATATTTGAAAAAAAAAACAATAAGGATATGTCAACCAAAAAATTCTACCTGGCAACCAACAAAAGTTAATTCACATTAACTAATAAAACTACAAGACAATTAACATATGTACAAATGGCAAATAGCAATAAATTAATAATCAATTATGGCTAGTTCCTCCAAATCAATTATGGCTAGTTCCAATTGATAAAATTAATTTGTTTTGATCAGTTAAATTAATTTTTATAGATCAGCGAAACTAATTCAAAACTCTATTATCATTGCTAAATACCAGAAAAAAAAAATTAGAAAAAGAAGAAATCAAAAAAGTAAGAATGATACCAAATGAGTTCAACTTCACTTATCCATCAATATAATTTTAAAAACCTTATTCTTAGAATATCTTAGATTCTCAATTCACTTTATTCAAGTAAAATAACACGACAACACACCCGCTTTTTCTACTTTAACCTCAATATCATTCACCTCAACTCAAAACATTTTATCCAAAAGTTTAATTATTTTCTCATTTCAAAACAGATAAATTTTAATATGCCTTAGTTCAGGGTGTGGTTTTATTATAAAAAAAAAGAAATGTTATAATTTTTTTTCCTTATTCAACAGAACAAATATTTCATTTCAAATTTTATAAGTTGAATGACTTTAAATAAATTTAGAATTAAATGAATTGAAATTAAATTGATACATTTTTTTTCTTGTTGATAAATTTAAATCGTGAGTTGGTGTTGAAAGGGTAAAATATATTGATAAACGTCAACTTTAAATGTGATTGAGGTTTTTTTTCAGAACTTCTTATGTGGTTTCAATCGATTGGATTTAATTTGAATGTTCATTATATTACACTGAACGTGTAGTATTGTGCTCGTAAGTTTAAATACAAAAATATATAAAATGGCATCACATATAAAAAGTGTTAAAAATCAATTATATTCTTTCAATCATCTAATCAATAAAATATGTCAATCTTTTCTACAAAATAAAATTACTTCAATTAACAATCTGATTTCCTTTCAATCGATCAATTTTTGAACATCATTTACAAGAAAAACCAATTTATTTTGAAGCAAAATCTTTTTCCAAAAATGGAATTTATAAGAATTGATTAAAAAAACTGACATCGAGTTATCTTAACATGATTCTACATTACATTGTATCAAAATACAATTTGACATTGTATTAAAATTATCCAGTAAATGAAAAGCAAAATTCAGTTAAAAATATATTGAAAAAAAAATGAGTTTTTCTTTTCAATTTGTCAGAATAATTTTCTTATGTTAACCATAACAATTACTATGAAATTACATATGTACATTTTTCTAAAAGAGTTTAAAAATCTTCTAAAAAAAAAATTTATAGATTAGATTTAAATAATTTATAGTGAAATTAAATTTAAACATAAAATATAAAATAATTATTTTCATACAAAAGACATGAGGAAACGACGAACCTTTTTGATATGACAATTTTTGTTTGTAAAGAAAAATTAGTTTCGTGGGAGATTGAATAAATGAAAATTGTTTGTATTGTATTTAAATTTAAAAGATAAAGTTAGCTGTAATTGATTTTGATTGTATGTTAGAAAATTGATTTAATTTAATAGGAAAAAATAGAATTAGTTTCAGTTTAAAATGTTTCGTATGTATTTTTGTGTAACCGCATCTAATTATTTAATTATCTTATTTTATTTATCAGGATTACTAATTTGGTTCTTCTTTAAGACGTCAGTTTTAATTTATTAAAAACTGAAGCTATCAATGACAACCACATTGGTGAAGAACTTCAACATTAAGACTATTAAGCAAATTACGCTCAATTATTTTTGTATTTTTTTACTATCATTCTCTTATAATAAAATAACGTTTATGATATTAACATTTGTTTTTTGCTTAAATAAAAAAAATACAACAATATAAAATTACAAAAATCTACTTCTAAGAATTTTGTTTCTACATCAAAATGTACAACGTATTGAATTTTAATTGAATTTAATTGAAATAAATTGCTTATTTAATTTCTTTCTTTTCAAATTAAATTAAGACGTTTAATTTTGTTGTTCGTATAATTTTTATGTGATTTTAATTAAATTTTAACACAATTTAATTTTTATTATAAACTAGAGTAATCAAAATGTTAGGTTTCTTATATATATTTAAATCACTAATACTTTAACGCTGAATGGTTTAAATTAGTCAACCTTAAGAAACGTGATTTGAATTTTATCCTAAACAATTACAAATTAGTTATTGCTTCCAGAAAATTATTTTATTACATATTTGTAAAATTTTCCCATACATTTTTTTTTATGTTTTACATTAACCGCAAATAAAGCTGTCAACAGAAACAAAATTTATTTTAGGTTAAATGGTTAGCCATATTTGTCTTTTGTAAAGAATTTGATTTTTATTGAAATAATTTGTCAAATGAAAATTAATAAAATGAATAGAATACTAGTAACGTGGGTGGAGTTTGATTAACATTTAATTTAATTTATTTTAACAAACATTGCTAAATTTATAAAACATTGGCATTGATGGTGTCGATGACTTCAAAATCGGATGCAAGTCATGGTTCTGTAAATTATTATTATCGATTAAAATTTTTTGGGTGTTATTGTTGAAGACTAAAAACCGTGTTTTATACTGCTGGTAACTGCTTAAATATTCTGATTCTTAAAGAGTGGATAAGACATTGTTTTGAGTTCTTGAAATTTTCTGAAATACAATCCAAACTTTCAAGTTCATCTATTCAAAAAATACTAGTGGATAGAAATGGATCTAATCTTTTGCAGAGGTCAAAACGATAAGGATTAAATACTTATATTAATTTTATTATCCGAATTTTATTTTTTTATTGGATTATAATATTAAGAAACAAATTTTTTTGCAAATGTTGCATAGTGATGGTTCACCCTATTTGTGAAATATACTGTATCTCAAACTGTTATGTCGTAGCCTGGTAATCGATGACGCAGTTATATAAAATCCCTGGTTTAGACATACACTATTTCCTCATACGTCTCACAATTGCATTCGCATAAGTTTTTTATATTCGTTTTGCATTCTGTCCGGTATACTTGGTCTTATACTTAATTCATGGTCATCATTTATTATAGTTGAATAGATGTGTAATATTGTTCCAATTTAGCTTCCCTTGTCCAATATATAATCATTAATTGCTATAAAATTTGTTATTCTAAAGCGGTCGAGTAATATCAGTAATCCATAATCACATTATTTACATCATAATTCGGTTAATTGTTTCATAAGCAATGTGTTCCTTTTGAATTCTTTTTTTTTAAAATTTTTATTACAAATTAGCAGTTCTATTTCTTAATGGGTAAAATAATGGATAATATAACGAAGGTTCGAAAAACTACCTTGTCGATTCGATATTAATTGTATATAAATAGCGATTGACATCTAGCCTCGCTCTCTTATTCAATATTATTTTTCTAATTAGAATTGGTGTGGTTTTCGACGTTTGGCTGTTACGTGTCAGTCCCCGATTATATTTTTGTTCGAGTTTGCTCATTTTAATTTTGTTTTGGGATTCGGAAATAAAACCTAGAGATTGATATATCCAAATTGCATGCAAAAATTACAGGATATCACAGATAACGAACAAGGTATTAGTTTATGGAATTATTTAATCAGTTAATAGAATTGAAAGCATGTAAATACCTAACCAACAAAAAATTATTAGCGAGTCAGCAAAATAAATATCGCTACGCGATTTGTCTATGTGAATAAATAGAATACGTTAATTAAATCATTAATGGAAACAGTTAATCTAAATATTTCGTTTCCAAGTTTCTCGTTATATGTAAATACATCAATGTGCGTACGTAGTTCATTGATGGAACTTTTTAATTTGTGAATTTAAAAAAAGTTATGTAAGTGAAACATTAATAGAAACCTATGATTCCAAGATATCATGTCGACGTTTCCATTTATATATGAATAGGATCATTTTGCGTTAAATGGATCTTTAATGGAAATTTTTTTTTGAATATAAAGATTTCGCTTCAAAGTTTCTGTTGATATGTGTAATAAAAAAATTTATTAAGTGGTTCGTTAATATAAATTCATAGTTTAAAAATTGCGTTTTATCGTTTCTTTACCTATGTGCATAAAATACTTTACATTAAGTAGATTAATATTAGAACCTTTAAGTCAAAAATTTCGATTTAAATTTGTTTTATTCTGTAAGCAAAATATTCTATGTGGAACATTAAAATAAACTGTTACTTGAGCCTGTAATTATTTAACCATATCGCAAACCAAGTGTTTTTCTTCATTAATCTAACTACGACGAGAGGGTTTAATATTATAATGATCCAAATCATTGATGATAAATTTAGTGTTCTGATCCTGGTAAATCTGTAGGTAGTGAATTAGTGTGATTAAACAGAATAGTGCTGTGATTAATGCGAATTATTCCTAAAGAAAATATACGAATATCCGAAGCCAATTACCCGGATTTTCGTGTCCAAAAATTTTTTTTGTTATTACTAAAAGTTGTGAAGGCCGGACGAGAGTGTGGAGATACAGCTTAGGAAATGCGAACAGCAGTGGATGTCTACTCTACTTACAACTGATAGCACCTGTTTCAACTTGGATATATGCGATTGGCATCTGAACTGCAGTCGCTGGATTTACTAATAAGAGATAAATATCAACACTTATTTCCATATTTTATTTATGCGATTGGCATCTGAACTGCAGTCGCTGGATTTAATAATAAGGAATAAATACAACCATTATTTCAATATTTTCTTCATGTGATTGGCATCTGCACTGCAGTCGCGGGATCTAATAATAAGAGACAACTCTCTAAACTTATTTCCAAATTTTCTTTATGCGATTGGCATCTGAACTGCAGTCGTGGGATTTAATAATAAGACACAACTCTTATCATTTATTTTAATATTTTATTGATGCGATTGGCATCTGAACTGCAATCGCTGGATTTATTAATAAGAGATAAATATCAACACTTATTTCGATATTTTCTTTATGCGATTGGCATCTGAACTGCAATCGTGGACGTTAACTTTATATTTTTTTTGGATAATTATTCCATACATAACTACCATTACGAGTTTGCGGTATTTGTTCTGACATGGCTGGATAAAGGAGCTGAGGGAGGAAGGATCTACACTAACATGGGGTGAGTAGTTCTAATTTATTCATGTTATCATGTGATTTGCGAGGTGTAGGAGTGTATCTGGTAGTGTGAATGAGGGTAAGCGTGCATGCGCGAATAGGTGTTTATGTGTGCGAGGGTGTGAGGGTAATAGTGGGTGAATTAAAGGTTAAATGAGGGGGTGAACGTGAGGGTCGTGGCTTCGCCGATTTGCAGGGCTGCCAGGGTCTGCTATCTTTCATCTTTATTTTTCTTCTCTAAACCGTGTCTCGAATTACGCGCACACTGAGAATTTGTACTGGGTGGTAGGTTCAATCGTTCGATCCCACAAACTGACGCAAGTCAGGGCTAAGAAATCTCGCAAGGTGCGCGTCCTACCTATACCGTCTCAAGGAATGGATCCTTAAACTCAGTTCACCATCACAAAACATATGATATTAGTGTGGTCAACTGGCAATATCTTAAAAATAACTTGTTCGATTTATGAAATTGAGCTCAAATGATGTAAAAGATTGAACTAAATTTTAATAATTTTGTTTATTTTGTTAGAAATATTTAGTGAATTTTTTACTGGCATTGTGTTAAATTTTTAGAAATATGTGATTTTATTAATTTGTAAATTTTGAAAACTAAGTTAAGAAAACTATTTTTGATCATGCTACTACTTGATATTTTCCAATTGTTCCTATTAGCTGACAGTATTTTAACTTAGTTTCCATCCAAAAACTGTGCTGTGAGACTGTCAATTTAGCATAAACTCTTCGTAATTGTTAACTTTTCTGAGGGTTTTCTTACGGATCCTTATTGTACGTAAATAATCCTGAAATAAATTAACGATACATCATCATCAGATGAGAGCTAAACTAATACAAAGGTTTAAAATAACATTGTATTGCATGTAAAAATTCAATTAAAATCAAGTAGGCATTAAATATCGAACGGACGAGATAAGTAACCCATGGCACTACTTTTTGGAAACAAGCAAATTCTTTGCAGAATGCTCCATAGCGAGCTTCCCATTAATTTTTTACCCATCCTTGTAAAAGTACAACATTTGTTTTTACATCTATTTCACTTTCGCAGTCCTCTTTGAAAGGAAAATCAGTTGTGCTGCCAGCCTCTGAGGATGGTTTTGGAATGAAATAGTCTATGTCTGATTGAATATTCCTACTTACCAGAACTAAGAAGTGCCTTTTATTACTGCAACTCCACATATCGGTAGATTTCAGCCTAACTACCTTGCTGGCGGCTATCTGTTTGGATTATATGTCGATAAGAGTAAGTTAAAAGAGAATTTTGAGTGCTGCGATGGGTGTACCCCTCAAAACTTGTTATGCCCACAAATTAGGTGATGTCTAACATGTATCGTTTGTAACAGTATACAATCTGATGTAGAACAAATTAAGTTCTAAGTAAAGGTGTTAGTAAAGGAATTAGTTCTTTGTAGCTAAAACCTAACAGTAATGACTAATTCTGGAGCAACACATACTTTCATATACATATAAATTTTTGTATACATAAATTTTTGACTCACTGTCGAAACATCAAGGTTATAATAGTTATTGTTATATACTTGCATTCTCTTTACAAACGTTTCGAATTTTATTTGTTTTCTTTCATTATCTCTTTGCCTAATTAAAACGAATCCAAAAAGATGATAATATGAACTCTCTTTTCGTATAATTTTGTTGTATTAAAGCGAAGATAATTTTCCAAGAAGGAAAAGACAAAGTATGTTGATGATATGATATGATTATTTGATGATAAAAGGCTGGTCCCTACTTTTTGTTTCTGTTTTACAACTAATAGAATACAAGAAAAAATGTTTTGGGAAAATGAAACAATCTGTTAACTGGTTTCGTTATAAATGTATTGTTTACAACAATATGCACGACGAGCTAAGAATATATGCAATCAACTCTTCTTCTCTCTTGTTTAGAGTAAATAAAAATATATAAATAGCAAAAAATTTTCAATTTGTGGGTAGAGTGGTGATTAGAACTTAAAAATAAGAAGTGGTGGTTGTTATAATTAAAAGTAAAAATAAAATTGTAATTATGTAAATAAAATGGTGTTTTATAATTTAAAAATAAAAGAAAGAAAAATTTTGAAAAAGAAAGAATATATGTTTTTTTTTATTATGCATGTGATTTGTAAAGTAGAGGAAAGTTTTATTGCACAAGTGAAACTACATCAAGTTCATTGAAACATCAAGTTTATTAAAAAAATATTGATAAGTGTTGTGTTTAAGTTATTAAAAATTAAATATATAATCTTGTCTCAATGTCACAAGAAAAAAAAATTTCAAAAGAAAAAAAATTTATAAATGGAAATAATTTTAATAAGGTTTCGTGTCCTTTATGTTTGGATAGAATAAAATAAAAAAATATGAAAGAATGAAAATAAAAAAAATAATAATATGAGAAAAGGAAAAAATAAATAAATTTTTGTTTCTTAATGACGTCATTGCATATTTTTTTTTTGTCAACCTTGCTCGTTGATAATTAATAACAAAAAGCATATTTTGAATATAAAGGAAATCGTCACGATTTCAAATGATCGTATAACGTAACATATACTAGTGTTTTTATAAAGAAAATGAAGCACTGCAAGAAATAGCTGAAAATATTTATAATGTGAATGAAGTAATGAGAGAATGGTGAAAAATAACTGGATCTTTTTGGCTTATTATCGAGGCATCAAAACACCTCAACAAATTAAGTTAAGTTTATTTTTGTATTTTATTTTGAAATTCTTAATTTTTTTTGAGTTGCTTTAGACCATCATGGTCTTGTAAATTAAATTAACCTTGTTATATTGGATATTTTTCCTTAGTAGAGTCCGCGCAATGTCCGTTCATTCATATATCGTGTAAAATTAACAACTCCGGTATAAATAGATACCGTATGTTTATATTTATTTTTATAATAAAGTCCAATGGCTTTAAACTTCACTAATGCACAATGATGCGAATCTCTGAACTGTCATCAGAAGTTTCCTAATTTATTTAGAGTGACTCAGCAAACCCTAAATCCATTCAGCAGAGCTGGTTGAACTATCAGCTGTACATCCAGTGGACAACGTGAAGTTCTTCGTCCAATGGCGCCTTAGTAATAAATTAGCCTTGTCTGTGGTACTCAAACTGACACCGTTGCAAGAGAAAAGGTCTCGTAAGCTACCAGAACATTAAGTTTCCTTGTATCAGGAAGTTGTGTTGATTAAATATTTGGGTACCTGGGTTTCCCGAGTATTTGGGTAATTAAAACAACACAAATTTTTAAAAAATCATTTGTACATATTTGTAATTCAATTTTAACCTAAAAATACACTAAACAAAGATAAATAAATTCAAATTTTACAATAATGTTATGCAATGTAACTTTGTTTTTATAAAATAGTTTTCAAAAACATTTAATCATAAAGTGTGGAAGAAGATAGCCAACTGCAAAGCTAGGTAATTATAATTTCCGTTACTGAGAACGTTCGTTTATATGTAATTGAAGTGGGATTTACAGTGAGAAGTAAATTGCACAAATTATCCAGCATTTGATTCCACTTACCTTCATAATGTCTCCATAAATATTTAGTTGAAACTGCGTTGAGTGGAGGTAGATTTTAATATCGAGGTCGGCTGTTAGTGGCGTTGAATTCATTCTCCAGGAGATGAATATGTTGATACGAGATGTTGTTTTCAATATAATGAGTTACTTTGATTAAGCTGAATCTTCATTATGATTTAACAATTATAATGTTCACGTAAAGTAAACACAAAAGACGGCAGATAAAATGTTGTTGTAACAACCATATCATGAATTAAATTTATTTCCAAACTTCTTCAGGTACACTAGCTTCCACATTCACTAATGGTCTTGATCCATTATTAAGTAGCACAAATATAAATTAAATTCTCTCAAAACCCAATAACATTTTAGAGTTTAATTGTATATATAAATAGATTATACAAGTTACATGAAATTTGTCTTATTGTATTAATCAAATTGATGGCGAGGCGATGAAATATAATTTACATAGAGAATTACATTTTTAATTTAACACGAAAATTAAGAACTTAAACAATTTTGAAAAAACAAAATCTGAATAATAAAAAAAAAATATTTTTTGTTTTTTTAATAAATGTTAACGAAATCATCGCCTGCTAAATTTTAAAGTTTTTTGAGAAATGATTTTAGTTTTGATGTTCGCCACAAATAGAAGTTATAGCTCAACGTTTAAATTTTCGTTTTTTCTTTTAGTTTTCATACTTGTATATGATGTAAGACAATGCCGGCTGATGCTTGTTTTCGCTCTCCATCAGAAGAACATGAATTTTAATTTGCAATTTTCTTATTTCCATGTAGACGTGATAATAATTGACTTTTATGAAAATACCGCGATGCAGATATAATAATAATAATATTATTTCCTTTTTGAAGTTATACTTCTTTACGCCCGTTGTACACATTGGGATGAGGTGCTGGTCGAGAAACCGCATCACGCTGTTTCGACTAAGAAAAATCGACGATTATACGTTTTTATACTTTTTGAATAATAATAATATTTTTGTTTTTTATTATAATTTTTTTTTATTTTATAATAATATGTTTTTTTTTGTTTGGAATATTTTTTTTTTATATTATTTTTTTTTTTTTGAACAATATTTTTTTGTGTATCCTGTCTGTCTGTATGTGTGCGTGTGTGTGAGCGAATGGCCAAAGAAGTATAACTTCCACCGTCTGGTCCGACGCAGACCCAAGTTTTTATACTACTAGACCTCATTAACACTGTAATTAGATATTTTATTAATGAAAATATAGCAATATGTTATTAATTTGATTTCGTGTTGACTTTCATATTCATCAAATAAAATGCAATTTACAAGTATGTATAACAAATAAGCAATTCTCATGACATTTGCTTTTGACATTTAAAAACTCAGTACAGACCAGATTTAAAAAATGTTTAAAAATTTTTTATTTTCAAATCGTGAACCTGAACCGAATGAATAAAGCTCAGCTTTTGTTGAAACATTAGATTATTTCAGTAATCACAAATCATAAATGGAGTTGTCGATACGTTCTAGTATCTACTTAAAGACTCTGTTTTGAGCGCTGCCAATAGGGAATACTTTGACCACCTGGATACCTCTTCCACAAACTCTAGATATATCAAGCCTGTTTTGAAAATATCCTATGCAAAAGAGATTGGTATCTGAAACTTCAAGGACGACACATTTAGCACGGTATGAAATTCAGGAAAGTCAGGGAATTTAAAACTTTTTTATAAAAATTTTATTTCATATATTCTAATGCACGGTTACTTGAAAATTTAAATCTCCGATAACTTTTTCGCGTTATGGGCAAAAAAATGAAAAGAAATTGACTGTAGTAGGTTGTGTGAGACTGCTCAGGAATCCCTAAAGGGTCTACATTTTAAGATAATTTTAAATTTTACACTGAAAAAAAAAATTAAAGTAATGACAACCTCATCTCGAAGTTGATAATTTGTAGCGACGGACTGTTTCGAGTTTTACTCTAAAAACAAGAGTATTTATTTAAATATGTTAAAGAAATTTTCTAATGATTTTCCAATTTGTTTCGGTTCCGGCCTTTAAATTAAAATAATTCATTTCAACAAACATAAAACATTTTTGTGTGCGACACGTCAGTCAATAATATTTTTATATTTCATCAGTTAATTGCTGCTTTGTTGCGTCAATCAATTTCAAATAATAGTAAATGTTTAATAAGAGTTTTTTGCTACGTAAAGTTTAGTCATTATAGTATATGTAGATGTAATACGGTTATTCAAATTTGTGTAGTTGTAGAGAAGCAGTTTATTGAGATGATGTATGGAAATGGGTTGACTTGCATTTTTATTGAGAGATATGGGGAATTTGAAAACTTGTGTGCGATGAGGAATATAATTAAAAAGAAACAAAAGATGGAGAATCTAAATATTTATACTCGATCATTTGTTCGATCGAGAAGATTATGTAAATTTTAATTAAAAAGATCGGTAATATTATCGTGCCACAAGTGATTCAATTTAAATAAATTAAATTTTTTAAATACAGAAATATAGAGTTATGTTCTAATTTATTAAAATATATTTTTTCATTTTATAATGAAGTCAAATTTTATATAATTGATTATTATATGAACCAAATAGCTGTAAAATAAAATCTTGTAAATCATAGTAAATAAAATCCTATATATATATACCAATGAGGATGATGTTAATTTACCAATATTATACAAAATGACATTGTTAATAATTGGCACATAATGTTCAATCAAATGGATACAGCGCTGATTATGTATAAAGCTGAAAATACTCTTAATATGGAAAATATATAATGAGAGATGTACTATGAGAAGGATTGTATGGAAAAGGAAATTTTGGATTGAATAAAGAGTTTGGTTTAGAAGGAGAGCAAATATGTATAGTTATACTCAAAATGCTAGTTATGATAAATTGAGTTTCAGATTGTATTAAGAGGTTGTGTTGGAAAGAAGAAATGTATTTGACATTGGTTGATGTTATTACATCTGGACAGTTTGTGGAGGATATTATTTCAAATATTTCCCTAAAAGTAAGAAGATTCATATATAAAGAAATTCGCTGATAATTTGCCAATTTGATTCAATTCCGGCCAGTAAAATAAAACAGACTTAAACGAATTTATATATAGCAATAATATTTTAGCATTTTTTTTAGTTAATTGCACTCAATACTTATTAGAAATACTTGTGTGTGTCTGCATAGAAATTTTTGGTTATGTAAACCTTGGTCATAATCTTATATGTAGATAGAATACAATTTTGTGCATTTGTAAATAATAAGAATGGTTGAAGAGGAATATTTTCTAGTTTGAATTGATTTTCCTTGGGATGATATTTGGAGGGAGAAATTATTTAATTTATATACGAAAAAAGATACAATAAGAAAGAAACAAAAAACTGAAAAACTTACTATATATACTGGACCATTTTTGTTTTGGTCGGCAGATTAAATTATGTAAATTGAAATTAAAAAAGTAAAGTTGTTATCAGTAAGTTTTTGTACCACAAGTGTCTAATGTATATTTTTTTAATTAATTAAGTTCTAAAATTTGCTTTTATTTTTGGAATTGGTTAAGTTTTTGTGGCGCTTTATAAAGTTTTTGTGTTTTAAAATAACAACTAACAACAGTTTTCTTATAAGCAAACAAATAAAATACAAATTTATACAAATTTTTGGATTTATGATAAACAATTGTTTATGGAATTTTACTAAAAAAAAATGAACGTGTTTGTTAATTTACCATACCGGATGTTAGAATAACTAACTCGATGGTGGCTGGAAGGAAATGTAGAGGATGTTTTGAAGTGGATCGAGAAACATTTATTTTTTCTTATCAAAGCGATGATTTAGAAGAGCATGTGGATGAATTACGGAAGCGGATGAATGAATTACGATTGATTACTATGTGTACGATCATACATAATGTTTTGGCTTTAGATAATGTTTATATTTGGTGTGATGTATAGTTTAATACAGTGCTTTGGATTTTACAAAACGTCAATGGATGAATTTAGAGAGAGTTGGATTGACGATTTTTCAAATACAATTTGGATACAATCTACATTTTTCCCCGGGACTGGTTTTGGAAGAGAACAACTCAATAATGTAAGCTTATGTATTTTAATTTATATAAGTTTTATTTATTTATTTATGTTCTGTTAAATTATTTTCGTCATGTATTTATTACATAGCTGTTTTGAATTTATTTGTGATAAATAAGAGATTTCTAGGGCCAGCGATTCACGTACAGTTTTTATAAAAGTGCAATTTTCTACAGGATTAACAAATAACCGTAGATTTGAAGCTGGATCAGCATATATGCATTAATAATGTGAATTTTGTTTTTGATTTATTTACATAATTTTTGATTGTGTTTTTCTTCGTGTATTATTTAATTTTTTTGTATTTTTTACAACACTCGTTTACCCGACGCTATTACGCGGATATTCGGGTAATCAAAATTTTCGTTAATTACCAATACCAAAATATATGAGCTCTACTAGAGAAGAGAACCAAATTCCATTTTTTGTGGGGCTAACCCAGCCCACAGGCATCAGTCCATTAAAAAGGAGGCAAACAGTATTTTGTATTAGATCCTTAAGAGCAACACAATATTTACCGAAGACGTTAATAGCAACAAGGTCATTTATTTGGACCTTGTTGCTATTAACATCTTCGGTAAATATTGTGAGTCACTTTAAATCCAAGCCATTCAAGGTTTAGCAACTGATTCTCAATGACCAAGTTCAGAGAAGGGATGACAGTGTGTCGAATTACGAGAGCTGCTTTTTGCAATTTTGTGCGTAAACTACTCATAACGACAACTTTTGACGATCCTACCCCAAAAAATCAGGTCAATCCAAATGATCAGTGATCTTTTCACAAATTCAAAAGCGAGTGGGCGATCGTCCCGGAACTAACGTTGTTGAAGACTACCTCAATGCCACAGAAGCTATCAACAGGATATTCATTACAGTTCAGAGATTTATCAATTGGTTGTATGAAAGAGTACAGAGCTGTTTCCACAGGCTTACCCTTGGAAAAACACGTTGAAATGCTGAAATGCTAAAAGTAAAAGTTGTAGGGTCGATTGAATCTCTCAAAAAATTTTCTATCAATCTTTCCAGATAATTTCATAAACTAATGGGCCTATAGTCTTTAAGTTTACAATGAGATCAGTTGCTGACCTTTTGCGTTCTGTGTAGTGCTGGTTTTGGGTATTTTATCCATCACAAAAAGGGTTTTTTGAAGGCACAGACGCGTTCAAACTATATAAAAATTTAAGTTAGTTCGTCAAACTTGTCTTCCTATCAAATAAGCCGAAGAAAGAATCTAGATCAATCAATTGTTTTATAATTTTACCACTTCTTTTATTATTTTACCATTTCAGATATTTTAAAATTTGACGTATTTATAAAAAGTGCCAGCTGAAGCTTAGTACACTGGAAATGCAAAATTTGGGGTGAATGTGAAACATGATTCCATATGATTGAATCATGCAAAAGTTTTTTGGATATTCTGCCAACCAGAAAAGCAATTTAATGTTGATCTGGGATGGATAGCGATTTTAAAATTGGATGAAATCTTTTAGCGTCATGTATAGTAGTCAGAGGACATCCAAAATGTTTTCTGTTTTTCGACATTTTTTCCATCGGGCTCGAATAAGTTCGCACCTATCACACATTTGTACAATTTGTTGGAATTGGATGGATGTGGAACATGATTCATCTGACTGATACTCTTCACGATAAAAGGAAAAGATGAACCTGAAAACGTTTAAGTATTTTTAAAATTTACCGCAGTGCGTTGAATATGAAACATGAGTGCGTTTGCTGAAACTTTGTAAAGTGGATATGCAAATTTTTTGTATCCTTTAAAAGTTAAACGTTTGAATCATTTAATTAATTCTAATACTGGGTTTGTTCGTTTTTAGTACCACAAACCAGTATTCAAATTTTTGGCCAGCATTGAATAAAATATCAAATTTAGCAAACAGTTATTTACGTTAATATTCGAAACTGATATGAAGATATTGCTTTTAATTGAATGAAGTACCAAATACAACACTGTAATAGTTCATTTTTTGCAAAAGTGAATCACACTTCAGTTCAATAAATTTTCACTAGTACCCAAAAATAAACATTTTATAACTCTCGATCTCTTGTCAATAATTTAAATTTATTTTTAATTGATCGAGTTTATTGACCTGATCTTGAAAATTTGTTTTAATTAACAATTCAAATTCAAAATGTTGTTTTAAGAAATAACTCGAAAATGAAATTTAAAAATGGTTTTATATTAATTAAAAAATTTAGAAGATAGATAGTTCACTGACGTTAATAATTAAATGATTATTATACTAATTCCCGTATTTTTGTAATATCATTTCACGCATTTTAAAATAAACAATAAAAATATCGGTTTCATATATAAACATCAAAATATCTTTGGATGTTTATTGCCAAATATAATATTTTGTTCTAAAGTCAACATACTGCAAAGTCAAATTTAAGTAGAACATTCATTTTGAAATGCAATAAAGTAGCTCGCTTATTTTTCTTAAACTTTGTTCTTATGAAAACAAAAAATGGTAGTAGATTTAATTGCCTAAACAGGTCAAACTTTTTTTATATAACTCTCTTAGTTAATTAGTTCTCATCCTTGTAGTTTGCCAACTTGGGCAGTGAGATGGCAACTCAATTTTAGTTGTTTTTGTTATTTTTCTACTATTTTATTTTTCTTTCCCTTATCCTATCATGAAATATTGGCTTATGCTATATTTTATTATGCGATAGAATTTATTGTTCAGTAATTCCATTCTTTAAAATAAAACAAAAAATGGCGTTGATACAGCTCGGACAGGTAGAGTCTGAAACGTGATGTTGAGTTTGTCACTTAAGGATGAGCATAGTTACACTGAAAAACATGTTCTATTTCCAACCAAAATGCAGTTGTCTCAACCTCACCGTGCGGGCAGTCCTGGCGAATAGAACTACGAAATTGTTTCAACAACTGTACAATTATAGAACGATGTAGTCGACACAATCACACGTAATATTTATGTGAAAATAAAATATAGTTCAATTTATCTGAAATACTTCAATTTTAAAATGAAAAATTCATGATATAAGGCCAAAGAAAATTTTTTTCATGGAAATAGCTATTAACTTTATCCAACTACTGTTATATTGGATATAACTCTTTATTTTTTAAATGACCGTTATGCCGTTGTCAGGAAAATATTTTCATATTTTCAAATATTTTTCAGTTGTTCCAATCACGGTGAAATTGTTTGCAAATATGTTTTCTTTGTTTGAATAATTTGCTGCCAACTTCGAGATGAGGTTGTCATTTCTTCAATTTTATTATCATTGTAGGATAATATAAATAATAGTTCATAATCTTAGAAGAAAGGAAATCGAATCGTTTTTTATATTTTCAAAGTATTTGCTTTACGATTTCCGTTCCTCCATTTTCAATTTTAAAACAATTAAATTATATTTTGGATATTCTCACAAAACCTAATCTAAAATAGCTAAAATCCTTATAATAAAGTTTTTAATCAATAATCTAACAATTATCATTTCCGTCCACTGACAATAAAATTCTTAAAATCTGATAATTTATGTTTTGCAGTAATAAAGTGAAACATATTTTTTTCTATAAATTATTGACATTTCTATTAATTTCCTACCTAATTTTTTCACAATTCAAATAAAAAACAAAGAAAAATAAATTTATAAAGAATTACAACAATAGCAATATGAACAAAATTTAAATGACAAACCAGTTCAAATCTTACAATAATATATATATGCATTAGGCATAATAATTTAATATTAAAATTAAATGAAAGACAACCTGAAAACAGGAAATTCCCGATCAAAAAAATTTATTTGTAGACATAAAACAAAACCCACTTCTTTGAGAATGAATAAAAATAATAATATAAAATGTTCTATTTTATTTTTAATTTTTTTATATAAAATGACAAAACGAAATTTATTTCGCACTAGTTGGGTGAAAATGTTTTAATTATCAAATTAAATAAATTTATTTTATCTACAGTTAAATAATTTTACGTTATCCTCTGATCCGAGATATGGGGTCAAAATGTACGTGTGTGGATCTGTCTGTCTGTGAACATGATATATCAGAAACTACATAGCCTATTGAACTCGTAATTCTACATCTCTTAAATATGGGGTCAACAGGATCAGAAGCATTTTATTTTTGTTCTATTCAGCAAAGTATATAGTATTTCTTTTGAATTTCAATAGTTTCATATCACTGGTGTACACGGTTCTATAGTTATGTAAATTTATGATATGTTATAATTTTTCAACAACTAAAGATCGATCGACGAACAAATCGACTATGGCAGCGTATTTATATTGATTTTTTGGTTCGTACAGATCAAAAGCCGAGCATATGGTTGTCTTGATTGTCCTTGATCATCTGTCTAAATTTGTATTACTCAAACCTTTTAGAAATGCAACTTCACCTGCAGTGAATGCATTCTTGAGGAATGAAGTTTTTCTAACATATAGTGCTCTAGAGTGTCTTCATAGTGACAATGGTAAACATTGGCTTAGCAAACCTTTTCAAAACTTACTGGCCGAATTTAATATACAACATTTAAAAACTGAAGTCTACAGTCCTCAGAGCAACGCATTGGAACGGGTGAATAGGTCGATACTGTCAGCTATTCGATCCTACATAAAAGGCTTACACTTGGGTTTCTCAACTGTTTATGTACTACGTTCAGCAGTACATAGCACAACTCAGCAATCTCCATACTACGTGTTGTTTGGTCAACACCCAATTTCAGATGGCAAAACATATAACTTATTTTTTTTGTTTCCTTATCTTAGATTCTGACCTTGGTTGGTCTAATAAATCATCCAATATGCTTAACATATTAACGTGTTCCGGTTTTTTTCAGTCTGCGGTTGCTTGCTTTTAGTATTTTTTTAATAGTTTTCATCGTCACCAATAGCAAATGTTGTCTCTCTAATAGCTGAAATTGAATTTTAGTACTTGAGGGCACTGTTCAGCAAGAGTTTTAGTTTTTTTTTTTGGAGACTGATGAGCGTAGAAGGAAATTATGACTCAAATCTGCCATCCGTTTCACATACAATTGCTTGCTTGACAGGGATTTCAAGTATGGGACTTCGGTTAATGATCACGGTAGTCAACATTTATTTCGTTCATTACAATAGAACTTATTTAAATTACATCCTCTGCTTGTGTATATCGTTTAACTCGTACATACATACTCACTAGCTTAGTATTGCGCCTTTGTGTGGTTTTGTCATGCTAAGATCCGCGTTCTGGGTGATTTCTGCAAGACATGACAGATAAAACAATAATTTAATACTGCTGTTCAACAAGCCTTTTGTTTCCAGGGTCAAGGATACTGCAAGTGCAAGTTACAATCGTTAATATCAACAACAATAATTTATTCTACAACATCTTCATTTTTTTTTTTCAACATAAATACAATTTACTGTTAAGTCAACTCGTTGTCTTTTTCATAGTATTTATGAGTTTAGTCTTCTTAATTAACTATCAAATAGTATTTATTTTTAACACTATTTTCATTTAATCAAGCTCTGTTACGGCCAACAAATTTTAAGTAAAAATATGAAAGTTTCTTTAACGCCGTCGTAAAAAAAAGGAAAAAATCGCGTTATATGTCAAAAAAGTAAGACTTCAACCTTCTTCCAAGCGAAGTTAAATTTTTTTTAAATTTTTTTCTTTAATATTTTTGACATCTTTTGCGCTTTGACTTAAATTATTTGAAAGGAGGTTCCCCAAAATCTTAGTCCATTTGAACCCAATTTGAATTCAGGAGAATTTTTAAAATTTGAAAAATAGCGATTTAGAAATGGGAAAAAATTATTTGTTTTTGATACTCTTTATTTTTTAAGAAAAATAATTTTAAGGCTTAAATCGGAAGCAGATTTGAAAGAATATATCTTTAAAGAGCTTGTTTTTCCACTTTTGAGGTTCAAAATTTTAAATAATTTAATTTTGTTTGAATTGAATCAAAATTTAAAAATTAATAGAAATCTTAAATATTTAACAACTCACTTTGAGATATGATATCTTAAAATTATTCGATTTTCGAAAAATAGCTACTTTTAAATAACTTTAACTGTTTGCTTTGCTTGAAATTTTCAGAAAGGTTGTTTTGCTGTTTCATAGTTCAAAAAATTTCAATTTTAATATTGGGCCAAAATACGAGTTGTGAGAAATTAAATGAGAATTTAAGGGTAAACAGTAAAAAATAATAGTTATTTATTATACAAGGGAAAAAAGTAGTAGATTTTAGCTCGAGGTTGTGTTGTCTCCCGACGCGAAGCGGAGGGAGACAAAAAACCGAGAGCTAAAATCTACAATTTTTCCCGTGTATAATACACTATTTTTTTCTGTGACTGGATAAATATCGATATAATTATTGAAAAAATAATATTAAACAAATATTACAATATGTATATTCACCACACCATACGAATTTTTCTTGAATAAAAACTTAAAATTAAGTTTCATTTTATTTGTCAAAACCAGTTATTAACATCAAAAAGAAAACGGTATAACTTTTCATTAACATTAAAATAGTCATAAATGTTCATAAATATTCATAATATTCATCATTTATGTGTATATATGTATTTATATATATATTTTTATCTATCCGGGAAAAAAGTACATACTTTTTTCCCGGGGAAAAAAGTATTTTATGAAAAGTAGCATTTTTGCACCTGTCAGCAGAAGTAAAATGTTAAACTTTTTTCACGTCACAGAAAAAAAATTCAAATTTCAATTAATATGGAAAATGAAGGTTAAACGTATTTGTTTAACATCACAGCATTACAATAAAATATTCAACGATTTTATTTTAGTTACTTTTAGAATATTTCATTTTGATTTATAAGTTATATATTTAGAACTTTACATTTTTTTTTTCAAAAGAAGTTATTCTTATTTTTAAAGTGTTTTCATTAAACGGATTAAAATAATGGTAAATTCGAAAATAGAGGTGATGTAGAATCAAGTTCGAGTGATGAAATATTGGAGGTACAGCAACAGCCTTTCAGCGGACCAAGCGTTTTACGAGATATTATTTCACCACCAACGATAGTAATATGGAACGTGATGAGCTAATTAATCGCATAAATGAACATATTGTGCCATTTGTAGCTAATCAAATCTCTCCTATTAATCGAAAGCTGTTATGTCGCAGTTTTGAGTATGGAAAGAATAAATCGGAGCAACTGGGTAGAAACATACAAAATATTTTAATTGGTGAGACTCTTGATTCTTCTGATGAAATAAAAGTGCAATTAAAATACATAAATTTATACATAAATTAACACACAGGCTAAAATTATTAATACTTCACCATTTTGTTGCACAACAACAGTTCATGTATTTGGTAAACACAAAATCAAACTTGAAAGGGGGAGAGTGCTTAGTACTTGGCGATTTTTCGAAAATTGCTCTTTTTTCATTCAAGATTCTGTGCAATGTTATCATTGGAATAATTCACAAGCTACGATACACCCGTTTTTAATATATTATAATGCACCTACTAGTCAAAATATCGATTGGCATTTACATTGGTCCAACAGAGCGGTATATCTCGAAGTGATTCCTGGAACACACAACTAAAAAATTGAACATAAATTATACTATAATTAGAATGTAAAAAAGGAAAACCAAAACCGAACTGACATCAACAAAAACTAAAAAGGAAAATCAAATCAATCAGAAAAGATCGAAATATACAAACCTTAAAACATTGATTATATTTTGACTATTAAAAATAACAAAAAAACGAACAAAAGATACTATGTAGTTGTTAAATAAATAAATGCATTTTTGACAACAATAACAATATGTTTAGCTGTTTGCGTAATTATGCTTAACAGAATAAAATTAACAATTATTTTTATTATTTTGTTGTGTTGCGCAAACACGTATTGAATTTTGAAATAATTTTTTTTATTGTATTTGAACTAATGCGCATGTTCTTCTCTCAAATAATAAAAAATGAGCAAAGTATGATTGCATTTGAACTAAATTTCTAATGTGAAAAAATTGTAAATTTTGCTACAAGAGATGAATACTGTTTTTACGCGAGTGAAAAGGTGCTTACGAGACTTATGCTCGAAGAGGTGCTTACGAGAACCCACTTATTTTGGCATTTTTCGACGTTTTAGGACCTACTGATTCTAAAAAAGCAAAAAAAATGTATGTCTGTCTGTAGGCCAGCCGGCCGTCATTACCTACGCTGCTCGGAAAACCGCTGGACGGATTTCAAAATTTTTTTTCTAAAAATAGGTATACTCAAGGGACAGGTGTAATGAAGCGCTGCACAACAACGAAGTGACATAGCAGGCCGCATACCTTGCGACTTTGTTTTAATAGCCCCAAGCTAGCTTTAGTCCGTGGGGACGAGAAATAAATCCTGCTGCTCAAGCATAAATAACTGTATAGTACGCGTAGTTCGAATAAAAAAAAAACAGAGTAATCAAAAAAAAGTGGAATAAGTAGACTCTGGCGACCCCTTATACGTGAAAGAACCGCGATCACCACGTCCAACTCCATAGTTGGTCATACATTCACACGCTCTTGCATCTCATACACTCACACCCACCAACACACATATCCACGTTCCTATACACCTATACATATTCATACCCATACACACACACACACACACACACACACACCTTCACACATTCATATCCTTAAGCTTGCTAATAGTGATTGTAAATCTCCGGAAACTTATATTGTTGAAACCTTTCAGGAAATAGTACAGAAATTTTCATGAAACATCTCAAAAAACTTTGTATGCGCGCTTTGTTTTGGAGCGCTAAGACCTTGAGATAAGTCAAATATAAACAACCACAAATTGCTTTAAAATATGTATCCGTATATTAAAGTTGATTCCTTCTTATAATTATAAAGAATAAATAAATAATGACATTGGAAAACTGTCCGTTTTGACGCATTTCAAGCACGAAATAATTTTGTGGAAGCATTTCAGAAATGGAACCTTCCCAATGAAGTGTTTTATCGAACGATTTCATTTGTTTAATCACTACATGCAATAGCGCAGAATTCAATGCCAAGATATCTAGAAAAGAATCGCGTTAATTGTGATTAATTCGGGATTAAAATTAGCGTAAAATATCCCATCATTACAACTGCTTGAAAATGTATGCATCGTAATATAAGGACACACCATTTTTTTTTGTTGTTTTATTGAATAAACTTCGTTTTCTTTCACGCATTTGAAAATTGATACTGTAGTTATTAACCCATTAAAAGAAACGAAGAAAAAAAAAATCTGTGCATAGCAAACAAAAACAATTTAATTTGACACCTTATTTTCTGATTCATACGCCCCTGCAACAAATGTACTCGCCCATACACACACACGTGTCCATTCCGATACACACACTCACTCACACCCTCACGGCCACATCCATATTCCAAAAAAATTAGTTCACTCACCCCATAAGTAATCCGGATCCCACCTCCATATCAGGTGATCAGCCAGTCATCTCGTCGTTGCAACTTTCCAGTACTGCTTGCGTAATACCATGCGCCATCCCAACTACTAATCAATAACTTAACAACATTTTGATGCAGAAGGCCAAAAACAAACTGATTCCATGCAAGAAGGATCTTTTATGTATTATTTAAGGGTAGGTATTTTAAATAACGTGGCAATGCTTCGTTGGTTTACTCTAATTTCCTTCATCCACAATATTATTCCGGCCGATGGTCTCACGCCGTATGACTCACGTTTACGACACAAAGTATATATATTGGTTATTCCTTTTTTTCAGGTTATGTCCTACCGTAGTAGTTACAAACAAACACCTACATTTGGCATAATTAGCTTTTAATAATTTCTTAATTCCTTTATATTTGGTTTTATTCACATTAAACTACTAAAATTATTTATAATAAAAATTTCACTAACATATATAAAAATTTTTTTTTTGTTTATTTGACTTTTGATTTCTGTTTTGATACACGCCCAAACTAAAGCGTGTGCACATTTTTCTTTCACAAATTTAACAAATTTTTCTTTAATAAATTACGTTAATCTAAGTTTAAGTTTTTTTTTGTTTTATCCTACCAATTATGCTATTATAATATTAAAGTTTTCATTTCATTCTATAAATTACGAAATTTTTAATTTTTTTGACTTAGAAATTACGAAATTTTAATTTTTATATATTACGAGTTAAAACTATGTTCACTAAACAAAGATAAATCTTCACGACAAAAAAAATAATTTAGGTTATAATATTAACACACAAAAAAAAACGAAAATTAACACACACTTTCAGTTTTACTTTTCTTTAACCTTAGAATCTGATTCTATATTTTCTTCTAATTTAGATTGTCGAAAACTATTAAATATAAGTATACTCATCTGACTTATTGTAGGACTACTCGGAGTTTTTTTTTACCATCTTTACGGCCTGGGCTGCTTTTAATAGTCTTAGATTTCAGCATCTCGTTATTTATTCACCATTAAAGAACATTTTCTTCCAAAAAAAAACTACCATTCGATCAAATAACTCAATAATTGACAGCTCGACCACCATTCAAAGTCAACTCCACAAGCAGCCATCAAACAATATAAATCAGCTGTTTTTATCATCAGACAAATAGTCGAATGTGAGAGCGATGACATCTCGCGGCATTTATTTATAGTAAAAAGAATAGTGGCATTAACTGGTAGCTTGTTTTAATAACTGAAAACCCACTAAGGAATCTGTACAACTAACTTGTGTCAAAAAATGGAAAAGATTTATAAAAAAAATAGTGATTACGAAACGATTGGGAGAATTATATATGGAAATAGCGCGATTACAAATTAATGATATTGCACAACTGTTTTATGAAAATTTTAACCAGAAACCATTGCGATAGACGATTACGATCTGAATTTAAGAAATTAGGGTTGAAAAGGCGAAAACAACTACGAAAGTTTCTGTTAATGTAAATTTAATGCGTGTGGGAAAGTAATGTGACTTGAAATTACCAATAATGAATACCAGATTCAGTACACAGGTGTTCGATAACTGTACCGGAAGTGTGTCAAAAAATCATTATGTGTGTCAAAAATAGCAAATTTTCATATTTTTGGCTTAAAAAACGTTCATTTTAAGTGATTACGAGTAGGAACATTGAATTTAGAGAAATCTTGATGGTAGGGATTGGTATGTGAGATCAAAAACTAGATTATTGCATTAAAAGCTTGTCAAAAAAATGTTGTCAAGTGTGTCAAAAGAAAGATTTTTATTTATTTTTTTACCCAATTTTTGGCAAAAAATAATTTCAAAAATCTCTTAAGTCACGTTTTTTTTCAATATGCTTTTTTTGCTGAAAATGGTTCTTCAAAGGGAGATGCGTATTCTGGGTAAAAACTACGTAAGTCGATAGCGATAGCATTCCTGCATTCTTGCGTAGTACGAAAGGAACCGCAGGTACGACCCATGGCTCAATACTTATTCGAGAGAACTGTGGAACAACGATCGTTGGATTATGCCTGAACGCCTCTAAGGTCATATCCATGCTAGGCTGCAAAAATTGAAATGGGGTTTTAACAATCTGTTAAGCAAAAACCATATTCTAAAATAGTAATTTACTTATTATTCGATACTTTTAGTTTAATTGGTGCTAGTGTGTATATATTTTGGTTTAAGGCTGTTATGATCTATTTGAATGTTCATAGTTTTGTCAAAGATCAGAATAATACAAATCTTTAGTTTTGACACTGTAAGAACTCAGAATCAATTGCAAAGACATTATTATTGGTGGAGGCGTTATAAAGGGTAGAGCAGCCGTCATACTGCGATCCTTTGAGACTCGTCCTCTTTTCGAGAATTCGTATTATATATGAATTATATACGTATTATACTATTATATATGAACTAACTCTATCCTATTCGTATTATATATAAATTAACTCTGTGAATAATTAAGAATGATGGAGAATATGACTATGTACCATAAAGATATTAAAACATGACAAATTAATACATGTAAAATGTGTTAGAAAGATTATTTTTAAGTGTAATTCTCAATAATAAGCAATAAAAAATATGATTACTACGGTTGTTTTGGTTAAATTTTATACCATTAACCGTATTTCCCGCGAAACAACAAAAGCCAAGAACTGTTTTTCAGGTTTTTTTCATTATTTCTATTAATAAACTGTAAAGGCTATTCGCTATTTTAATTTTTTACCACTCAAATACTAAATTAAACATAAAAAAGTCCTTTAAAACTCATTTGTTTGTGTATGAAACAGTTTTTATTGATTTCTGAAAAATTCTAATTGAGTGACTTATGAGGTTTTTGAAATGACCGATTTAATTGTTTGTTTGAAATGAAATTTTATAGGGATTGGTATGTGAGATCAAAAACTAGATTATTGCATTATAAGTTTGTCCAAAAACTGTTGTCAAGTGTGTCAAAAGAAAGATTTTTATTTATTTTTTTACCTAATTTTTTGGAAAAAAATAAAATTGTTTGAAATGAAATTTTATTATTATTATTGAGAATTATGGCATTATAAGTTTGTCAAAAGATGTTGTCAAGTGTGTCAAAAGAAAGATTTTTATTTATTTTTTACCCAATTTTTTTAGCAAAAAATAAAATTAATAGTTTGTATGACATGAAATTTTATTATTATTATAGAGAATTATGGCATTATAAGTTTGTCAAAAAAATAATGTCAAGTGTGTCAAAAAATGATTTCATTTATTTTTTTAGCCAATTTTTTGGAAAAAAAATGTAGCTGTTCTTATGACGTAAATGTGATTGAAAATGAAATTGGACATGGAAATTTTTGAACTTGTTATAGTTTTTGAAATATTTTTGGAATTTTGAAAAAGTTTGCATTTTTGATTTTGTAATAATTTTTGCAATATTTTTAAAATTTCGGAAAAAGTTTTAATTTTTGATTTTGTAAGAATTTTTGGAATATATTTAGAATTTTGAATAATTTTTAATTTTTGATTTTATTATAATTTTTGGAATTTTGAAAAAATTTTCAATTTTTGATTTTGTAATAATTTTTGCAATATTTTTAGAATTTTGGAAAAAGTTTGAAATTTTAAGAATTTTTGAATTATTATTGGAATTTAGAAAGAGTTTAAATATTTGATTTTTCTCTATTTTTTGGAGTATTTTTGGAATTTTGAAAAAAGTTTGATTTTATTTAATTTAACAATATTTTTGGAATTTTGATTATAAATTTCCGGCAACGTATTGACGCTTCGTGTTAGTTTTGTAATAAATTTTTAAACAGAGATAAAAATTACTTATACTTTAACAAAGAGGTATGTTTGATATACATTGCTGCCCAAAACTAAAAACCATGTCCTCATAAAAGTTTTTTGCTGAAAACTATATCAAAATCCTTAACCCAGACTGAAGTCTTGATATCTCAGAGCTGTGAGATTTCAGCCCCTCCATATTTTCATAGTTGCTTTGATTTAAAAACTTTGTAAAATTACATGTAAATACCATAGCAACTAAAATTTGTTAATTAGAGAAAAAATTTTACACTAGTGAAAAAAAATCCATTTCCACAGGAAAATGCATGAAAATAGACTTTTCAAGTATTATCGTAAAAACAATTAGTTTTTTATATGATTATGTTTTGGTTTCTTATTACACCCAGAGAAATGCTTTCTTTTATTGTGCGTATGACCCTTTATATTATACATAAGACCGCGTGAAAAAGAACTAAGAGGCGAACCGCATGAATCATGAATTTTTGTTTCATGAGTTTTTATTAATTTGAAAATAAATATGTTATGATTCTTCCGCATGATTCATAATGCACTTGGCAATAATCTAAGTAACAAACAGTAATGATTATACGGACTGATGTATAAATTATGCATTCTAAACATGAGATAGTTTATGAGATAGTTTATGAGATAGTTTATGCATATATTTTTATGATCTTAAATTCATGGGATATAATTCATAGAGAATATGTATGATTTGTATAGTAACGGCGCATGATTTGTATTAAACAGAACATAAATTTGAGGCATAGTTTTAAGTAAAATATCATTGGGAATAAGTATGATTCAAGTGGTAGTGGAATACTAATTATACTTACTTTTCATGATTTTATTTAAAAGAAAATTAGTCTTGTACTTTCTTAAGGTGTTTTTACACTAATTAATTATACTTACATTTACTTGTGGCGTAGTAACTTCGATCGAAAATCTTATTAAATAAACTTTTTTTAGACTTAAAGGCATTTTTTGACACTTTTCAATTGAATACATAAATTTATTTTTATTGGTAACTGAACTATATTTATTTTATATATTATTTAATAAATAGAGATAAATAATTTAAATTTTACAAATTTTAAAAACAATGAAAAGGGCCGACTACTTGGGAAAACAACATATCAAATATTAATCTGGAATATTTTTTAACCGCGTTCGTTTTTTTCTAGCTCCCATGACAAATGCTTTAAGTCTGTCAGAAATAATTCGTTTCTAAAATTGTTTGAAAACTCCCTTTTTGGCGAATACCTGTACGAAGTAATTATCCAATTTCTGAGTGCTTGTAATCTGAAACAAAAACATAAAAGAACTTGTTTGTTTAAAATGATTTGCATTGAAATATTTTAAAAGTTACCGTTGTCGTCAGAATGATTATTTAAAACGAACTTTCTGTCTTCCAAGCTTCTGCTAAAGATCTGCATATATTTTGCGTAAACTGAACCATTTATTCATAAATGAATTGTTGTTGTCACAAAACTTAAGTCCTTGCTAATTTGAGAATGAACTAGAAAAAAAAGTATTTTTAGTTCAACAAATTATAGCTAAAGACATTTTATATTTAATACCAAGCTTATGAGGGAATCAAATTTAATTCAATTTCACCGATTTGAAACAGAAGTCATCTTTGTTTAAATTACAACCAAAATACATATTTCTGCATATTTATTATAGATCGATTTATTTGTATGTTTCGTGCAAAATACTATTTAAAGTATATTCTGTTCGTCAGGGTACCATGTATCACCATGTATGTTTCACTGAATATCCGTCAATCAAAATATACATAGAGTTCAGACTTTATATTTTCCCATACTTATGTGAACCTTATACGAAAAACATTCGGTGCAACCACCTTTCAGCATACAAATATCATAAATAATACGAATTTTATGTTCAATAAATTAATAATTGCGAATGCAATCACATAAAATAATACTTATTCTTGTTTACTCCCATTTCTTGTTATATTCATTTATTTTAATTGCCGTCGAATTCTATAAATCTGATTCTTTCTCTTAGCCTTCCTCTACGAAATGAAAAAAATGTATGTATCAGTAAAATTTGTTGTTTTGATTTCAATTTTACAACGTTATTAGAATTTCTTTTATATTGAAACGAAACAAAACCTCAATTATTTTTCTTAAATTTCTGTTCTACTGCATACCCGTTAAATTATAGACTCAAACATCACATTTAACCCAGTTAGTTTTAAAACTACTCAGGTACATGGTTAAAAAGCAATAAAAGTCAAATCAATTTGATCTATTGGTTATTATGAAAAATTGAAAATTTAATTGTGCTAGAAAAAATTTTCTCTATTTTCATAAACTAACATCGAATTTAACATAAATCATAAAAAACATAAAGCTCACAATAATCATACTTCTATTGTACACTAACGACTTAAGATTTAAATCATTTTAATATATTCAACTAATAGACGGGATTAAGACTAATAATTGACACTTTGAAAATATCTTGATCTAATGGAATAAAATAATAAATATGATATTGATCTGGATATAAGTGGGTAGAAGAGTGTAAATATCAACTAAGACTCAAATTGAGAAACAAAATTATAAATATATGTTTAGTTTTTAAGGGTGTGTGATGTCTGTTAAAGAAATTGAATTTTACTAGTATTAGAATGTTGAAAAGTTGCTAATTGTATTTTTTCCGTTTTAAATGAGGGTCAAGTACAAAGCCACAGTTTTAACACTATAGTGTAAATATAAAACCAAATATTTAAAGTTGAGCATTAAAGTTAACCGTCATAAAAGTCAGTAGTGCAAGGAAAACCGGACCCAAAACAACAAATCACGTTTATTCAATTTGGCTGACCTATACACTGATTGGATTTTAGATTTATTTTTTAAGTCTTGTCGCCTGCCGCAACATAATAAAAAATTCAAGATTTTTTTTTTCTCAAACAAAAATTTGTTTAAATGTCAAAAATCTAAAACTTTAATGGCAACCATTTTTCCGTTGTAATTTAATATTTTTCCTCCAAATTAAACATAAATTTTTATGATATATTCAATATTAGTAAAATTATACAAATCCATCAAAATTAATTAGAAACGTGATGGAATTTCTATCGTTCTTCGTATACTTAAGAGATTTTATCTTAATCTGATTTTTATTAAAGATTGTCGTTAAGATTCCAAATTTTTATCTAAGAATTAATTAAAAATTAACATTTATAAGTTTTGAGTTATAGAAATTTGAACTATTGTCCATTTGGAATAGTATTCGGATGTTCAAGGATAGCGGGAAACAAGATATTCAATATAATAACTCATTTACTGAATCTAAATCATTTTAAAATTATGATTAAAGTTTAAACTTTTCGAACCTTATCGAAAACTTTAATGGGTCTTACCGGTTGTTTGTTTCCTTAAATATTAAATAAAGCAAAAGTTAGAAAAACAAAATGTTAAAACAAATTCTTTAAAGATTAATTATTGTTAATTTTGACTACGGATTTAAAATAATACAAGTTAAACAAATCACAAGAACCAATGACATTTAAAAGAAAAAAATCTTTAGAGTTTTGAGTAAAGAAAGTACATATATGGAAACCATAGATGATAGGTCAGTGATTATAACATAACACGTTCTAGCTGTTTTATATTATCAAAGCTGAATATTTTAACATAGATTAATTTTATGTTCTTAAATAAAACTAGTAGAAGCTATTATTTGTTGAAGATTAAGAAGTAAGAACAAATGACTTCCGTAAGCTACGAACCTATAATATTTTATAATTAAAAGATTTAGACCGTTTTACCATAACGGATCTATATCGATTTATTTTAATATTTTTTTTCGGTGACATGTTTTATTATTTCAAAATGACTAATAACAAATAATTTAAAATATCCAAAATTAGATAAAAATAAATAAAAGAACATTAAGTAATTCTAATAAAATAACAACCACACAAAAAATTTTACGTTCTTGTATACATAAGAATTATTATTATTGTATAAAATTGCAATGACCATGATATGTTTTTTTTTCTGTTGTTTGATTATTCGAAAAATATTTTTTCTGTTTAAAATCATTGACATTGAAATGTTTAAGATGTATAAGATAAAAAATTGAATTTGAAATACGTGAAAGGAGTTTTGGATGTTAATTCGATCGTTTTTTTATGTCAAGATAGGTGAATAATTTGATTTTAAGAAAAAGAAAGAATGCAATTGTTAAAAATATTTCGTCACTGAAATTTATGATTCACAAAAGAACTGGTTAAGCGACGAACCTTTGATAAATAAAATTAATGGTCAACGATGTTTGTGTGGTTAGCGTTATAATGATAGAATTCCACATTTATTGAAGTTGTGATTCTTATATTTAAATAAGGGAAATATTATTATATACTTGAACTTTCAATATTTGCGCTATAAAACTTATAGAAACCTAGAAAATCAATTTTTGTAAAAATGTCCACCGGAAACTTACTTGTATTTTAAAATTTTCAGAACGACTTTGAGTAAACATATTAACTGCCAAGCCCCTGATTTGAGCTTGTAATTTGAGAGGCTTAGAATCAATAGAAATCTGGTTCACATACAACCGATTTTTGGAGGAAACATTTTGGAGACGTTGCATCTTATTGTATCCCTCCACGTGGTTTAACGAAGGAAATATTCGAAATTCATCGACTAGTGGTTTATCCTTCCTTTTGACCTATGAGTTATACTATAGAGTGGGTACTCGATACCACCTGTTTTATGCGCGTTGGAAAGGTAAAAGACTGATCAAAATATATTTGTATTTCACAGCATTTTTCAGAATATGAAATTTCCAAGCTCGATATCAACGGTTTTATGTGCGTTTAATATACCTAAACTTAGAACCTTAAATTTTTGACCTAAGAACAGTATCTTTAAAAATTCAAATCATTAGAACAAAATGAAATTCTTTCCTTAAATTTTGGCATGTTTTAGGAGAAGATCCTAGCTTTTATGTTGTGAAAAATAAATTTGTAAAAAATGCGTGACTTACGGCATCAGTGCCACCTTAAAATATTTTATGTGTAAATATTTTTAACAGTGTAAGCAAAACATATGCCGTGTATATATTCGGTCATTCTCTTGGAATTTGATTTCAAAGTTACCCTGAATTTTAAATTCTAGAAATATTTCGTGGCACCCTGTTCTCAAACTAAACACTTTAAACTTTTTCTAAAAACCAAATTTTTTATTTTATCTATACTACTTATTTGCAAACCATTAAGTCGGTCAAAACTGGTCGGTTTCAGCGTCGGCCATGAACTTCATTACATGAATTTCGTCTAAACTAAAATGTTTGACCTAAGGTAAAAAACATTTCCAACGCACATAAAACAGTTGATATCAGGTGAGCCATTCACTTACAATTTGATTTCATTGTTACCCTGGGCTTAAATTTCCAGAAATACTTCGGACTACCCTGTTCTCAAATTAACTTTAACCTTAAAATTGTTCTAAAAAAACTTCTATTTTTATTTCATCTATAATACTTTTATGGCAAATATGAAGTCGATCGACGTTTGCGCTGCCTCTAGTTTCTTTTATGCATTTGCAACACAAGTTCTCAAAGCTTTTTTTCAAACATGTAAGTTGCCTTAAACTCTTTTAAGGTGCTTTTACCAAAGGTATAGGAGAAGTTGTATTGCGTTATAAACACCATGCATAAAACCTGACAAAATGTTGTCTATAACTTATTTCGAATTTAAATTGAGTCCCATAAAATAAGTCAGAGTTTATCTATCGCGTTGATCTAAACGAGAAGGTTGCATCTGGGGGAGTATAATATTGCCGGGCATGACGTGCATAAACTTAACCCTCTCCATATCCTGAAATTCCTAAGGGAGGCTGGATTGGAGGAGGTGCTCTAACTGGGTATGCACCAGGGAGTAGTAGGGTAGGGTACAATAGATCATTTTGGTCGCAGTACAACATATCACCAACGAATTTAATCTAATCTTATCTAATCTAATCTATCGCTTAAAAATAGATTCAGCAGACGCTGTTAGATCAGATAGTTCTGATTCTTACTGATTGAGGCATCAACTATCTCATTTCCATACATAATACTGTTTTTATCTTCCTTTCCGTCATCCCAGAAGTGAGATTGAGACATTGTTAAATGTTTTAGATTCATTAAATAAAATATTCTCAGATACTGCCGAAGTAGATGCTAAGGAGCCAGCAAATTTTGTGTTTTATGTTTGTTTTGCTGTTTTTCATGTTGTTTGCACGTGAAATCGATCTCTTTAAGAAGATGCACTGACAATAATTTCTGGTTTGACTCAAGTCGAGATCTTTATAAGATATTTGGAAGCTACTTTAATAATTGCATCGTTAGTGAACAACTCGATAGCAACAGGGATAGCCATATCCTACCCTCTTCCCTTCTGGTAGCTAAAACTAGGAATGATTTGGAATTCCAAACTTTCTTTGCTTGCTATTTCAGTTACTTAAGTCAGCATAATCCGTTGCTAAGGTTGTGGGTGCTACCGTAGACTGTATAGAGTTAATCCGGCAGCACCGTTAACAAATCGCTTGATCAGTGATATATGTTATCTCACATAGTCAGTAGGGATTGCAATAATTGCGATGATTTCGGTTTATTCTGCCATTTTAGAAAAATTAAAAATATTTATTCGTAGACATACTAGTATTGAATAACAAACTCGTATCGGCGAGTATAACAAAACAGTGATCACTAGAGAAATTAATTGTCTAAACCTGAATCTATTAAATATATGTTTATGTAAATTTTTTGTTTTTTATACTTCGCTAGAGTTGTAACCTAATTTTTGGTTTATATTTAGCGTTGAAATTTTTTGGTAGTTTATCTAGTCGGCTAGCCCTGATGAGAATGATAAACTTTTTTAAAGTTTAAAATTTTCTCATTGGTTCGAAACTAGGTCGGTCGAAAACTGTATGGATTGCAAAAAGTTTCATAATTTGCGCCATAATTTTTTAGATTCAGTTCTTATATTATTAATGATTTTCATTTATTTTTTTAGAAAATAATAAAATTAGTTATTTGTATGAAATGAAAATGATATTACTATTATTGAGAATTTTATTGCATTATAAGTTTGTCAAAAAAAATATTGTCAAGTATGTCAAAATAATATTTACATTCATTTTTTAGCCAATTTTTTGGAAAAAAAAATTTAGCTGTTGTATGACGTAAATGTGACATGGAAATTTTTGAATTTATTATAGTTTTTGAAATATTTTTGGAATTTTGAAAAAATTTTGTATTTTTGATTTTGTAATAATTTTTGCAATATTTTTAGAATTTTGGAAAAAGTTTTAATTTTTGATTTTGTTATAATTTTTGCAATATTTTTAAATAATTTTGAAAAAAAATAGAGTTTTTGAATTTGTGAATTTTATATATATATTTTTATTAGAAGTTTGAAAAAGTTTCAATTTTTGATTTTGTTAAAATTTTTGCAATATTTTTAGAATTATGAAAAAAGTTTGATATTATTTAATTCCTACAATATTTTTGGAATTTTGAAGGAAATATGAATTTGTAATTTGTAATATTTTCTCGAAACTCTAAATGGAGAGGTTTTTGAGAAGCTTGCTGATTGTATCATCTTTTCTTAAACTATGTTAATTTATGATCTGTTATGATTTTCCGGCAACGTATAGATGTTTCGTGTTAGTTTTGTAATAAATTTCTAAACAGAGATAAAAAAATACAGGTACTTTAACAAAGAGTCATGTTTGATATTGATATACATCGCTGCCCAAAACTTAAAACAATGTCCTCATAAAAGTTTTATGCCGAATGCTATATCAAAATCCTTAACCAAAACCGAAGTCTTGATATCTCAGAGCTTGAGATTTCAGCCCCTCCAGCTCCCCCCCCCATAACTAATAAAAATCTAACATAAATCAAAAATTTGGATCTCAGTCGTTTTGGTTGCTTTTTTCATGCTCTCTCAAATGAATCAACACACACAAGAAAAATTCTGCCGTGTATAAATAAAAAAAATGAAACCGATATAGAAAAATTATTTCAAAAAACAGTCTCTCACATTATCAAATCAAAAATAATAGAATCCTCCAAAGTTTACCAATTATTAATATTGCGAAAGCATCTCAACCAAACCAACGCAAAACATCTACGGACAGATTGACTCTTTATTTCTGTTTTTGTTTTAAAAGTTATGTTTGTTTCACACTGGCACAAAATAAATAAAAAAAAAGTATTTATCCATTTGTTGAAACATATTAACAGATTTAATGCTTTGAAATGAAACAAAAGAGATGACGGTATAGACAAAAGTATGAATTACAATGAAACGTCGTAAAAAGACAGATATTGTTCATGAAATGGGTCATAAATCACGTGATAGTAAGAAACGAATGTATAATCATGGTGAGGACTGCCTGTGATAGGTTTTAAAAGAAAATGTCTTCAGATACCTTTGATGAATAGAAATTATTGATCACTACAAAGCTGAAATAAGTAAAAATAGGGTCAACTAGAAAAACTATTTCACAGTTAACAGAGGAGATCAAATTCGAAAATACTCAGAGAAATTATGAATTGGCCAAAATGAATCCACACAACGAGATAGACACTCAATCAGACAGTAAGCTGCACATACATAAAGAAGTATGTATATTAATAAAAAAACGTTAAAATGTGAAAGAAAATAAAGCATTGATTTTAACGACTATCACCTGCACCCATATCCTTGAAATTAGAAGCGAAGGGCTTGTTGAACATTAGTATTAAATCTCACAGTTGAGACACACCGGGTCTTGGCACGATAGCACCACCCAAAGTCGCAAATCAAAGCTGATAAGTATGTACAAATAAGTCAAACGATAGGTACAAGCAGAGAGTGAAAATAGGTTCTATTGTAATGAAGGATATAAACATTCACCCTCATGACCATGAAATCCAGTCCCATACTTGGAAGTCCTGTCCAGCAATTGTATGGGGAATCAATGGCGGATTTGAGTCATCAATTCCTGCTACTCACATCAGTTTTCCCCCAAAAAATAAAAACAATACCTAACACTTTTACTGGACAGTTCCCCCAAGTATCAAAATTCAATTTCGGGTACTAGAGAGACAAGCAATAGCAAGGTGACGATGAGGACTATTTAGGAAATAGTAAAAAATTTGGTAGCAAAAATGGTAATGCATGGAGGGAGGGGGAGGGTAAACTAAAACAAACCACTGTCAGATAACCAAAGACTAAGAAAAATCAATCTTGAACGGTTCTTATCTAACCGGAACACGTTAATATGATAAGCATATTTGGGTGATTTATTAAATCAACCATGATAAAAAATTAAACAGATAAGTAAAGGTAATAATAAAAAAACAGGTCATAGAAAAAAAGGTAAACCAATAAAAAAAAATATTTAATAAAAGACCAAGAAAAGAATAAATATACTACAGAATAATAAGTTAAATAAATTAACAGAGGCCTAAGATTAAGAAGGCTATTGTATTTTAATATTTTTAGCATGGTAAGTCCCAACGGATTTACCATCTAAGTTCTTACATTTTGTTATGGTGAAATGCGTCCAAATGACCAGAAATTAAACAGACCACAACTTATTTAGTGGGTACACATAGTTGATGGAAGCATAAAAAAACTGGTCGTTTCTTTTTTATCATTGAAATCGACCTTTATGTTTTCATCATTTATAAATACCCGACTCCATGAATTTTCTCTTTTTGGATTATCAGATTTTTGGATGACAGTTCGGTGAATGGGTTTATCGAAGATATCAAAAATTAAAAAAATTTGTTTTAATTGATATTGTTACGTTTTTCCAAGCTTGCTTCGAACTGGCCTTACGCTCAATTCGATAAACGTAATTTCCAATCTCTTTCTGAGTTCGATCACTGATTAGTAGGCAAACACACCAGGTTTTATTAAGTATTCAACCCTTTAATTGTTCCACAACAACAGGAAACAATACAGCAAACAAAATTCTTGACTAGAATATTCTTCCAACATCTTCAGAAACTCCACCGGTTGATTGTAGAAATTTCCAGTAATAGAACGTTTAAAATAATACACAAATTATTTCTTCTTAATACCACTTTAAACTTTATTTACAAAAACTAGTTTTAAATATCTCTTTTATAATTTTAACTTTACCGTCACACGTTTAAAATAAAACTAAACTAATTTACAACAGGCAATTGCTTATATACTACTCCGCTTAATCCTAGAAAATTCGAGGTCACTTTCTAGAAACTTTGAGAAAATAGTAGAATATTCGATTACTTTACGTTATGCTCATTATTATAAAATCATTCAATTTTATTCATTGTTGACCCAAGTTCTACGAAATACAACAACAACACTATTCATTTCAGTAATATGTTGTTGTGTTGTGTTGATTTGATTTTTCTGGAAGTGACCGTAATCGTGACCGTAAAGTGACCGTAATCGTCGTTTTTGATAAAAGACAAAAATTTGAAATTGGCAGGATGCTTAGTTCTTACCTTTAACTTTAAAAAACTTCAAGGTAAGTTTTGTTTTTTCCTCTTATCGCACATTTACAGCTGTTTAAAGAGAAGCAAACATTATGCTCTAAAATAAGAATATTCATATTATTTTAAAGAAATCCTCTAATAATTTGCTAATTTTTTAATTTCGATTCTGGCCTTAACAAACATAAAAGGATTTATGTATGTCAATGATATTTAAACATGTTCTTCTAGTTAATTGCTTTGTTGCGTCATTCAATGTCAGTCAATAATAGATGTTTATGTGTAGTCAAGAAATTTTTGTTATGAGAAGCGTTAGTATTTTATGGTGATATAATTCAAATTTAAAAAAAAATAAAGTGGGTGTCTTAAGAGAATATTGTAGAAATAGAAATATTCAGTGAAAAAAATAATAAAAATAATGGAGTGCTCGATTGGCTTATTGTTACGAGAAAACTGTCATAAACTGGCGTATTTATGATCATCGAAATTAATCAGTGAAGATAAAATAAGCGAAAGTGATAAATTTTTATTGAATAAGCGATTGCCACTTCTCATGGAAAGAGTGCTTGTGATGGTGCAGGAGGTACAATTAAATGGACTGTAAGGAAAGCTAGCCTGCAACGAACTGCAGATCACCATATACTAACACCCAGGGCGATGTTTGATTTTTGTGTTAATCAAATGCCTGGTATAGATTTTTTTTATATCAAATTCTGATGTTGATGCTACCGAAACATTTTTGTCAAGGAGATTTATGGATATTAATACAATTAAAAATACAAGGACCTATCACAGTTTTGCTCCGCTTTCCCTTGCAGTCAATTAAGAGTACGAAAGTTTTCAGCTTCTGATAACTTTGAAGCTGTGAATATTGTAAGACCAAATGTTAAATTTAAAAAATAAAATAACACTTAATACCATGGTTCCTAATATCAGTTATTTATCCACTTATGTTAACATGAAAAAATTTTATCGACCAGAATTAAATAAATTCTTTAAATTTGAAGCCAATTTTCTTTATTTTTATTCAAAACTATAGTGTTGTGGACAAAACAAAAGCCTGAAAGTCTTAGTGAAGACTAATTATAGCAGTAAAATTAATTTTTTAGTTATAAAGATCTTCGTGGTTACATTATTAATACTTATTTTTAAACAGTAAATTTGTCGGTGGATAAGTCCTCAGGTCAGTATAAAAATATACTAAAAAATAATATTAAAAAACAAACAAATGACTATGATATTTGCTTCTCTTTAAACGCCTGAAAATGTGCGATAAGAAGAAAAAATAAAACTAACTTTGAAGTTTTTTAAAGTTAAAGGTAAGCACTAAGTATCCTGCCAATTTCAAATTTTTGTCTTTTATCAAACACGTCCAAATTGTAGCCTGAAATATGCAAATATGCTAAATATGCTAAAATTTCAAAATTTCAAGCAAAGTTTTTTTTCATTAAGAGTTGACCAAACGAGTCGATTTTAATTTTTAATTATCTTACAATATGTGCACTTTGATATCTGAGAACGATTAGACTTTTAAATTCAACAGTGCAGATCCTGGTGTCAGTTGAAAATCACAAGAAATCAATAAAATACACGTATTTTCAAAACCCTGTTATTTTTCAAGTATATGAATTATGTGAATTCTTATTTTTGTTTTAGAAACAATTATCTTTCCGGTTTTTAATTCCACCTTGGTTGTGTAGACATCTTTATTAGAAAAGTTTTTACAGCTAAAACCGCAAAACACCAAAATAAGACTTTTCCATTGCTTTATTTTGTGTGGACCGGAAGTGGCGTGTGCGAAAATTCAATCCCTATGGATTTGGTTTTTGGAACCCTAAAGAATATTTCCATGAAGTCTGAGCAAAATCTAAAATATGCTGGCCTTGCCAATTTGATGATTTCATATGGAATGACTCATATATATATATATATATATATATATATATATATATATATATATATATATATATATATATATATATATATATATATATATATATATATATATATATATATATATATATATATATATATATATATATATATATATATATATATATATATATATATATATATATTTATATATATATATATATATATATATATATATATATATATATATATATATATATATATATATATATATATATATACATATATATATATTTATATATATATATATATATATATATATATATATATATATATATATATATATATATATATATATATATATATATATATATATATATATATATATATATGTATATATATATATATATATATATATATATATATATATATATATATATATATATATATATATATATATATATATATATATATATATATATATTATTATCTTTTTGAATGAATTTAAACTTACAATCGAAAATCTAGTTAGCATGATTAATTAGATAAACTCTATTTAGAGATTTTTCTTTTGTCCAGGAACGCACCTGTTGTTTTTGAATTATTATAAATCCCGGAACATAACGGCACCACTGTGCTCTTTATAGCTTGACAACTGAGATGCACAACCCGAAATGCCGTTGTAACATTGATATAAAATTTTGTCCCAACTTAATAAAAACATATTAAAAGAACTTCTTCAAAAAAATAATATGGAACTCACTTTCACATTACTATTCAGTATAAAAATTAACGAGTTGACCAAAATATTATCCATTGAGATCCAATGGGTCTAAACATTGGTAGAATAACAATAGAATGACGGTATTTTTTTAATCCGCAATACCTTCTTTTATTAGTCTATTAGTGACTGATAATTCTCGAATTTTGTCCTTCATACCATCATCAAACTTACGATGAACTACAACAATTAGCTGAGTAAATAATAATAAATCAGTTATTTTTAATTTTAGTTATTTATAAAATTTACACTTTCTACCGTAATTTCTTGGTGGAATTGCATTTTAATAATTAAAAAACTTGTTAATATTTAATTTTATTTCACAATATTTTATTTATTTCACTAGTACTTTCGCTTATAGCATCTTCAGGTGATTAGAATCTAAAAGTGATTTTGTCATAACCTTATATACATTATAGGTCGTAACAATAAAACAGTAACAATAAAAAATTATAAAAATAATTACAACAAAGACATCTAATAGTAAACAGTAAAACTAATTACAATAAAAGTGGGTAATAAAACAATCAATGATTTGAAAAACTAATTTAAGGTCGACTTAGACTGGCATCTTTTGGTTAGGTTTTTGGGGAAAAACCCATTGATACTATTCTTTTTTAATGGTTTATGAATTATAACATCTGTTCAATTAAACTAAGTAAGGACAATATATTTATAGCTTTAAATGAGAGGTTGTAATAATGGAGATGATGTGATATCTAATTGATCGTTTAGGATTGAATTAGGGTTTTGTTGTTTTAGGCGGTTAATTTCTAAGGACTCAAGTGCGTTCATGATCCTTCCTTTGTTTTGGAAATGTATTATTTCACAATTAGTGTCAATATTGAATGTATGTCGGGTTTCTTTGAGGTGGTTAGAAAAATTAGAGGTAGGGATGGAATTGGGGTTGTTTGAAGGAATGTGTTCGCGCCATCTCTTTTTAAATTGCCTGCCCGTTTGGCCTACATACGTTCCATCGCATGAACCGCAATTTAATTTATAGATGCCGGAACGTTTTAAGGGGTCTATTTTGTCTTTAGTATTGCAGAAAATGTTGGCTAGTCTTATGGGGTTATGAAATACTGGGATATAGTTAGTAGCCAATGCTTTTGCGATATTTATACTAACTTCTCCTAGATAATTAATTTTACAATATTTTTTGTCTGGGTCTATGGATTTTTGGTGTGGGTAAATGAGGTTGAGTGCTCTTTTTCTAGATTTTTATTGAGAATGGATGTGATGAGGTTATCCTGGTAGCCATTGTTTTATTACCCACTTTTATTGTAATTAGTTTTACTGTTTACTATTAGATGTCTTTGTTGTAATTATTTTTATAATTTTTTATTGTTACTGTTTTATTGTTACGACCTATAATGTATATAAGGTTATGACAAAATCACTTTTAGATTCTAATCACCTGAAGATGCTATAAGCGAAAGTACTAGTGAAATAAATAAAATATTGTGGAATAAAATTAAATATTAACAAGTTTTTTAATTATTAGTTATTTATAAGTTTTTATCAACAAGTTTCACAATATATATGTAAAATTCACGCTTATATGGCTCCAACTGGATCCTGGCAGACACAATCACGCATGCAACCAAGCTGCTCTCTCAACCGTACCCACACCCACACAACCATATATTCACACTCTCACTCCCACATGTACATCCATAATCATTCACACCCACACCTAAAAATAAAGTTAAAATACGACTCGAAATAGCTAGTCCAGATCCCGTCTCAAAGAGCCTCTTTACTCACACATCCTCATCCAGTATAGGGTTTGGTAAAATTACGCCGGTAATACTTTTCGATGTTTAGAAAATCTCCTATTCAGCCTTAAAGGTGTTCTTCCGGAAATATCTTTTATGGATCACACCAAATTCCAAATATAAAATGGCCGGTACGGAAATGTACGGTCGTATTCAGCACACCAGGCACAACTGTGGCACGTGATAAATTGATCAATGTGGATTGTTTTTAAATTCTTTTGTGTTTTATAGGTTGGTTTTGGGATGATCGTCTCCCTTTCAGACACTCGTTATCACCAAATCAGTATTCTAACTTCGCTTAATTACGATGTTCATTGACTAACAGTATTTTGAAAAGAAAATTATCACCGAATTTCTCCAAAAAATATGGTACATGCAAACAAATATGTTATATTTTCACTATTTTATTCTAACGTCTATTGCCTATCTTCTTAATATAATTTAACATTTAATTATGATAAATGTTGGACGTATAAACAATTATGATTTATTTTCAATATTTTCATTAATAGTTTATTGTATATTATTATTACAATAATCACTAACATAGAATTACGATAAAATGTTGCAAACAATTATGATTTAATTTCACTAATTTACATTAATAGTTTATTGTATATTTTTACAATATTCACTAACGTAGAACTTGATAGAATGACGTGCATGCAAACAATTACGTTATATTTTTACTAATTTAATTACTAGGTTATTGACTATTCTTTTTAATATTCTCTAACGCAAAGTTAAAGTAAGTACATATTGTATATTCGTACCGACCAGAATTTTTGTTCCCTTGTTTTTGCGGATATGTTCTTTGATTTTATTATAAATGATTGACATCAAAATTGGTTGGTTTTTTGTAAAACAAAGATTGAAAAAAAAACACACCCAAAAGAACAATACTCACTGTCTAAACGTCAAAAATCACACAAGTGACAGCAAACAGCTGTTCACCGTTTAGCACAGAAAAATGTAAGCGTAAGGGAGAGAGAAGCCCTATATCACTTCTATTTATATCATTAATAACGCCATTTGTAAACAATAACATAACGATAGAAACGATAAGTTTGTTTCTCGGATATTTACTTTCGTTAAATTTTTGTTCCCACTAAGGAATTTATTCAACTAACGTGTATTAAAATTTGAAAAGAATTATAAAGAAAATATTGATTAATAATGATTGTAAGAAATTATATAGGAAAATAGCGCGATTCCGAATTAAAGTGATTGCACAACTGTTTTATGACAATTTTAAACCGAAATTGTTGCGATAGACAAATTTGAGAAATTATGTAATTAATTATAACTACAGAAGTTTTTGTTAATGTGAACCCAACGCGTGTGGAAAAGCAGGGCGAGTCCCGATTACGAAGATTGATTAACAGCCTTATAACAATTGCGAAGATCAAATATTAGCTACGTTACAAGGTATAATCTCTCGTTCCCGCAGGCTGAAGCTCTAGCTTAGGGTTCAAAATCGAACTAGGTTCTCCTTTACAATTTGTACAAGACAATACCAACCATGCATTCTATAATGGCTGATAAAAACTTTGGAGCCAGCTTGGCCTTAAGTGATGTTGTCGTACCAATAGTCGTTGTTGTGGCGAATTGATTTATTATTGATTGTTACACTATTTTATATGAAACACAATAAAATAAACTGTTACAATTCTACATAATCGCAATGAAACATAAAAGTAAAATCAACGTCAAATCGTTTCCAAGAAAATGCGAAAAAGCATAAACTTTAAATAAATCACTCGAGTTTTGTTTGTATTGACATTTTGAATTAACCTAGAATATTTCAGAAATTAGGCAGAATTATATATAAGGAATTCCTTTGTGCGAAATGAGAATTAGTTTTAAATTAGACTGCGATGGCGCAAATAGTTTAAACGAGATGTAATTATGTTAAATGAAATTTGATTGTGAATAAAGTTTTAAGTGTTATTTAATAAAAATATTGTGTATTATTTTGAACGCTGTGTAAGTTGGAAATTTCTACAATCAACCGTTGGAGTATTTGAAGCTATTGAAAGTTGAATTGTTTCAATAAAATGCTTACATTATGTGCAGTTGGAAATTAACTTTATAATTAAAAAGGTAATAAATTATTTAAGTGGTTTGCAAATAAAATAAATTAAAACTAAAACGATAAACTAACCTAGCCTGTAGTATCGGGTGGATCTAGTTATATATTTTGATAATGGATCAAGAATTTAATACGATATATATGGGGGTGGATGGCAGCAATACTTCAGTTAATCTAGTCGATATTTGAATGCATGACCCAAAAACATTATCCTTAAAGAACAGAAGAATCAAACCGCCTTTGACCAACTAAATGGACATGCTGATATAATTAATAAATGTAGTAAACTTTCAACTTACATCATACACTGAGTGCTCCGGTGGATTCTGCTATCAACATTAGTTAGATTACTGTAAGTTTATTTATATTCATTTATTTTAAGTGTAAGAAGTGTTGATAGTTTTCATTTAAAATTTAAAGTCTTAAATAATGAAATTATTCAAGTTGAGTCAGGTGAAAACAACGAAAAAAACAATAAACCCTATAGTATAATAAAATATGACACAGCTCTGAAAGCAAAATAAGGGAAAACAAGGAGGACACAAGGTAAAGAAGCTTCTTGACCTCAAACGACTTCAGTTTGTCGTTTTTTCCCTTAAAAATTCTTTTAAGGAGATATTAGAATAGGTAAAAGTCAAAATTTCTGCAGGTAATCAAAAATCAAAACCTTGCATTAAAATAAATATTTTTTCACGTATGTGCGAGTGTGATATTTTTTGTTTGTTTAATTTAGCATTTTATCTCTGGTCCAATTAGCAGTCGAAACAGATTACACGATTGAAGTTGTGTAATTGGTATGTTGATTCATCCCCACATTTTTGCAGACATAGATTTTCAAATATATGAATACGACATATATATGGATCTTCACTTAAAAAGCTTAAAAGTTTTATTTTATTAAACTTCAAGCTTTTTAAATTACAAACAAAAAATAACATGTCGTAACTGCTAGTTATGATTAATTTTAGCATTACGCATACAAGTTCCTCGTATAGCACTTATGTAAATTACCAATTATTACGTTATATTTTTAAATTTGGTGTTTTGTTAAATGACCCTTGTAAAAATATTACAATCCCCATACCCAATTAAATAATCCACTTTAAACGTTAAATATCCAATCACAATAAAACAACAACATCAATATACATTTTTTTGTTAATTTTAATTTTACGTCTTTTAACGGACAAAAACCAACAAAAATTTCATTAAACCATTTTTTGTGTGTATCCAATATACACAAAACCAAAAAAAAGTCGAACATATAAAATATGTATATAAATTTAAGATGAAAACAAGAAGTGGATGGAGGAGGTACAAAATCTTAAGTAATAAACAAAAAAAAAATAAAGGGTTTATTGAACCCAAAACAAAGTTGTTGTATTTTTTTGTGTTATCTTGTAAGTTTTTGGTATTAATTCACCAAAAAAAAAACATGAGAAATAATAACAATTTTACTTCAATGTCACATGTCATTCACATCATAAAACTATTTAATAAAAAACCATGAATCTTAAAAAAAATTAAAAGAATTAGTTTTCATTGCAAATTAAGATGAAATTTCAAATCGTAAATAGCATAATGAGCTTTTTTGTTGTATCTTTAGAATAGATTTCACTCACTTTGACCTTTTCGAAATTGAAGAATAAATAGATTTTATGAATATGGAATTAAGAATAATAACGATTTCGTTATGGATTTTATATTATAATAGAAAATTATAGATTAAAGAATTTTTTAGTTGGAATTGTGGTTTCAATGTAGGAAATTTTTGTTGTGAAGAAGTATAGCTTAAAGTTCATAAGTCTAGAAAAGTGGTGAGCTTACATTATATTTAGGAAAGAAAATGATGATTAAATTCTGATGTTAAATTGGGCTATTTTATTTCTATTTTGCAACCGAAAAGAACATAATTTCAAAACATTGACAACATTCTGCACATAAACGAACAGTTGAAGGTAAAATTGTTTAGTTCCAATGCCAGAAATATTCTTATACAATATTTGGGTGGTGGTTATTTTAAAGAAACTTTATGTAACACGTAATAATATTATAGTTAAAAAACGTTTATTATTTTATTTTAATAAAAAAATGCATATGTTTTTATATTCGAGTTTAAATGAATGCTGCAAATGTCACTCTAAAACATTCTAATTCTGCTAATTTGACATAAATCCCACATGATCAAGGATTCTACCATTTTCATTTCCTTCATTTTCTGTTGATATCCGGGATTAAAATTATTTAAGAAAATATCAACACATGGCCTCTCCCTCTGGTACAGGAACATCTCTAATCCAATTTAATTTAATTGATCATTTTAAGACCCAAAATCTCAAAAAATATGTATAAAAAAAAATCAGAATAATAATAATAGAAAAAAACTTAATTTAAATGTTGAATGTAGTGCGTAAAATCTTCTTGTTCAGTAAAAAACATCACCTAGCCCGTTTAGTATCAACAGGATTGATAACAATTTATTCAAAAAATTTTAAACTCGTGGTTCGGATAATCCTTAAGAAACCCTCAATAAACAAAGAGTTCCTTATTCGCTTTTTGATCACTTGTACATTCCAGTGACTTCGGTTGTGGCTAGATTACACCCATCAATTTGCTACACATAGTCGAAATCGGTTTGAATTGAAGCAATCATAAGAAATGTCAGTATTTCTTCCAATTTTTGAACCAAAACTTGGTGGGTGGTTGATCAAGTTTGAAGGTGTATCCACTAAATTTTTCTCAATTATTTAAAACTCATATTTTTCAGAAGTACAACATACATTAGAATAGAATTTAATTTAGTATAACTGATAAAAGTTTAGCATAACTGATAAACATTTAAATTAATGTGGTGTCTACATAACTACTTGGTCTTTTAAAAAGCATTTCTATTTATTTCTTTCGCTTTGGTTTCCGTATTCAATTAAACAACAAAAATTATCCCTTACATTGAAAATCTGCCGTAAAAAAACAAATGAAACAGACAGAGAAAAATTACTCAAACAATTCGTTTTACACCATCAAATAATAACAATAAGGTTCTTCAAAATGTAATCAATTATTGATATTGCGAAAAAACCTCAGCTAAAAACATAAATCGGATCGTTCTATTTAGATCACCAAACACCAACGCACCTACGCAGATTCAATATACTTTATTTCGTTATCTGTTCAATAAAAATATATATATTTGTTTCTCATTAAAAAAAATAAAATAAAACAATAATCAATTATACACCGAAATAGAGGATTTGTTAACTCAGTTTGGATGAAAGAATATGCATTATGAAGTAATAAACTAAAAGATTTATTTATGCAGTGAAACCTTGTATACGGTCAGATATTATTTATGAAATGATTTTAAGTTGTTTGATATTACGGAATGAAGGTATGATTATTGTGATGACTGTTTGTTTTTAGATTTTTAAAAGATAAAGTCTACGGAACATGTTTTTGTTGGTTGTTACAAGGCGGTTGCAACTCTTAGGTTTTTCCACTAGGTGGTAGAATAATGAAACTTAGTGCAAGAAGCATATCTCAATATCAAACATTTATTAGTCCACAACGATCAAACGTTACGGTGAGGGAACTGGCAATCCAGTTTCAGAGGCTCCTAGGAGTGCGCAACCAAACCGTGGAGATTAAGCAACTGAAACGGTTCGGAAGTTAACCCAACTACTTCCAACCTAAACAATAAAATTGCTGCTTTGAAACGAGAAAATCAACGGTAACAAAATACAAACGATAACAAATAACAAAAAAAAAAGAAAACGATCCGACCACCCCCTGCATTTCTGCCACAAACTCCGATAAACCCATTACCCCCCACTGCCTTCCTGCCACAAACTCCGACTGTTTTCATCTTTCTCGAAAAGTCTTACACCACCAAGAAAATTACATTCGCAAACAACAACAACCCCCCCCCTCCCCCCATATAAAGAAAAATTAAATCACTTACATTAATCTTGTATTTATTAGCATGTGATTATTCTGATTATTACAAACTACGACAAAATCATATTTTCTTACAATTATTTATAAGTTATTCTTATTAAATTCTTCAAATCGATTAAAAATCAAAACACGCACACAAAATAATTACAACCTAAAATATTTTTTCTAATTCATCTTTACATCTACTCACAAATAACAACAAAAACAAATAACAAAAAAAACCACTCCCATCACTCCTCACCGCCCTCCAGCCACAAACTACGACCATTTTCATCTTTTTTCGAAAATTCCCACACCACTACTTATATCCATCTCGGCACTGACAGCACATACTCCTCCAGATCATTGCCTGATGGTCCATTCAAAAATTCGTAAATACATAATCCTTGTTGAAATAAATCTACCACTTTCGAATATTGAAGACGATATTTGTAGGCTGTAATTTACAAATTAAGCTCAACATACTTTTCATATTCAACTTCTTGTCACTTTTATGCGAAGAACTTTAGACGAGTTATTTTCACCTTTTCCAATACAATTTCAGGCATCCAATTCATATTCATCCGTTGTATTTTTTTTCAGCCACTATCGATTTGATTTTTTCAGTAACCGAAATGGTAAAACATCGGTTTCGCTATCTTCTAAACCGCTTTCTAATATAAACACGCTCATATTTAAAAATACAAAAATATGATATATAAAATAAATTAAAAATATTGAATTTTTTTGGATTATTTGTTTGTTTTTAAAAATCGCTGCTAGTTCAACTTTTTAACACACAAAACTTAATAAAAGGCAACGAAAACTTAACTCTGTTAGAATAGAAACACCAATTTTAAAAATAAATTTCGTTAAAGAATATAGCTTTTCTTGTGCCACAATAACACTATTCATAACAATGTTCACTCTTTGATTTAAATTTTCCTAACTCCACGGCCAAACAAAATGGTCAAGTATAAATAGTAAGATTTTTCAGTATTTTTTTTCTTTTTCTATTGTCTCTTTCATCGTATATAAATTAATAATTTCTCCTTCCATATATCATCTGACCAAACAACTCCTTACAAACAAAATAAATTTGAACAGCCGTAGTACACCCACATTTAATACCATTACTAAACTTTACAAACAAAAAATGTTCATCATTTAAATAGACAAAAAAAAATCTACATATTACTATTTGACATTGTGACGTGATCATCAAAAACAATCCACGGAGAAAAAAAATGTTAAAGATATATATAACTGCTCCTATGTTTGTCTCATTCCAAAGGCCGGAATCGTAATAAATTGCCAAATTATAGGCGAATTTCTTTATATATGAATATTCTTATTTTTAGAGAAATATTCGAAACAGTCAGTCGTTACAGATTGATATTTTGTGCGACCAAGAAACAAAATGGTAAAATAATGAAATTAAGGCAAAATTCTTGGGCAATTCAACAAAAGTTTCAAAACTTCATTATCACGGCATTAAAAATAGCGAAAACGGAATAGGTATCATAATGTCAAAGGAAATGCAAGAAAACATCATCAGCATAAACAAGAACAGCTATAGAATAATGAGCATCAAACTGGTCATAGCAGCACAAGTGTGGAGCATATTGAGTGTTTAAGCAGCAGATATTGCAGATATTGAACAAAGGTTATTTGATTGCATACTTTACAAAACAAACAAATTCAATGTGTTAATGAAAGAAGTGCATAGTTAAGGTGCTAACAAACATTTTGTAAAAATCCATCAAGGATTCTAGAAATTACATTCGAAAAAAATGGGAAAAAAATCAAAAATTTACGTTTTTATATTCAACGCCATAAATTTTGAACAAACAATAATTGTTAATTTTTTTTAATTTCTTAAAAATCTATAGAAAAAGTTGGATTTTATTTAGGGAAATTTTTCTTGTAAACTAGTGGTATCATTTATACTCGAAACAACTGAAAATGTTTGTAAAAGACTGTAAAATTATCCGAGGAGAAACGTATCAACATAGCCTCTTAGTAACATATAGCCAATCAACTGAACAATATAAACGCAAAGACAATGCTACTTAAGGGCAGAAAATCAAGTGGTTCAGATGATTGTGTTTTTATCTCTATAACTTTAAAAAAAATTTAACATGCTCTAAAACTAGTTAATCACTTTTGGGATTCAATGGATTATAAAAGCTCTGAAATTGTGTGTTAGTAACTGATTTAATGTATTTAAAATATTGACTGAGAAGCATAGAACGTAATTCAAAAAATGTAGATTATCCAAACACTTAAATTATAAACTTCATTTTGTTGAAGTTTTTGAAGATTTTTCTTAAGTTTTGAAGCTCATATTTTTTTAAAATGAGTTGCAGTTTGAAGTTGAATATATAAATATTCAAACAAGACTTGGTGCTAACCAGTTTTGTTATCTCACAGTTTTTTGTGTTTGATCATCACTAAAAATTAACTTAAAAATATATTCAAAATATAGAATAGAATTTATTTTTGTTCTTCAAAAAGACAGTTTTATTGAACCTCTGTTGTAGCGATTGTTCGTAGAAATTATATCGATTATATATGCATATAGGAAGATATTTCTTTATATGGTTGAATCACTTATTACGTGATCAGCTAAGACAAAATACATTAATCATCAAATCAACTAAGTCTTTTTTTTTTGCTTCTTTCAAGTTCACCATAGTTTATTTTTTGATTGTTCTTATTTCACACAATCCAAAGTGAATACGATTTTCATTTGTATATTATTTCGAATATGAAAACCATAAATAAAATTAAAAATAACGATCATACAATAAGCTTTGATGTTAAAGTCATTTATTTTTCTACCATTGAATTTCCGTAAATGAGAGGAAAAAAATAACTTTTCCTCTGTACTCTCCGCAATTTTTTTTATCTATTTATCAAAGAATATAAAGAAAGATTGCTGCAGAGAGGGTCAACTATGATCTATTTAGTTTTGTTTGATGACCTAAAATTTTCAAGATCACCTAAAATTTTCAAAACTATTTTATAAAAAATTTACTTTTAATCAAACATTTTTTTTCGTTTAAGTTGAAGTTAAGTAAAATCTTGTTGTTGTTGCCCAACATCTGATTTTTATTTCCATTTTTGCTATGAAATCATTTATAATTTTTTTAGAAGATAACTTACTTTTGTTGTTATAATATTGGAAAATTCATATAAATTTATCAGATCGACTTTACTTCATTTTATCTTGAAGGTTCTAACTGCGTTAGTTTTTTCTTTTTGTTTTCATTGTTTAAAAGTTTATGGTTAAAAGCGAAAAAATAACAAATGTGTTTGGAAGTTGAGAAAAAAATTTATGGTAAAAGAAAAATGAGTTAGTTATTGGTATAATTTTTCATCAATAAAAAAAAATTGGAAAATATGCCGGCTTTTATTGCATGTTAATTAACCAAGACATAAGAGATTCCATTGATTTTATCGATTTGAAAAAGAAATCTAGATGTATGATGGATGATATTTTTAACCGATTTCAAATTAACACACACAAAACAAAATAATAATTGATTATTTTTACAATAACACATCAAATTACATAACATGATCCATTAATAATTTAAACCAAACATAATATATATTCTTACTACAACCAAAATAAGTTTATTGTTTCGTTTTTTTAATGTTTAACAAAAAAACCAAAACAATTGATTTGATTTATTGCAAGTACTCTTACGCTTCGAAAGCTAAGTAACGATTCTTATGAAATAAAGCACGAAAAAAAAATTACAAATAAATTTAATAGCAAGATACATTTTTTTATATTTAATTTTTTAAATGCATTGTCTGTTGCTCATTTGCTATACATTTTTTAAAAATTCTTTTGTTTATTACCCCGCCAAGAGGAATCATTTTTTTCTCGTTCTGTTCAATTTACTTTTTTTCGTTTGCTTAATTTATTGTAAGAAATAACCAACTGAAACTAAATACTAGTACAAAGAATTATCTTAGAATATATTATAGTTGATTGGGTAATAGCTGGAAAATGGAGTGGAACTTTGGTGGAATGTTAATGTACTGATAATAAAACTCATTGATTTAAAATGTTTGCATCCGTCATTCATTGGAATGGGTTTTGGCAACTATACTGTCTAGTAGATGCAGAAATTGACATGTTTTTTATATAAAAGTATTGTGTAATAGGAATTACAATATACATCACAACAACGCATATGTATAAGCTTTAGTCCCCCCACAAGAACATGTTGAATACGTTTTTAGATTGATATTTACCATCTGACGTGGTGATCCACCTGAAGTTAATCTTCCAGGAGCTACCCTAAAACCCACAATAATCCAAAACAAACTTAAATATTATCAGTCACACCGTAATATTTTTGAAAAGTCTATTTTTCACTTTTTCAAATATCTTGAGAACTATACGTTTTAGGAAAAAATGATATCGACGTTTTTGTAGAAAATTAAATTTCCTACAAAACCAATTTATGACTTTTTTTAAATCTGCATATTTTATGCAGATGATTTTGCGGCACGTGTTCTTTTGATTTGTAAAAAAAATTATCCTCGTGGTTTTTTTACCACAAACAACTTTTTTAGAGGGCGTCTCGGAAAATTGAATTTTTAACGACCGGTCTAATGGACAAGGAAGCAACAAATCTTATTATACCAAAAAATATGACATAGCAATATTTCTTGCTAATGTTAGAAACTAGATATTACCCGACTTTAATAATTCATATAAATTGGTAGTTTTCTTATGTTTGTGTATTTGCTCCAGCTGTTTCTAATAAAATTGCTAGTATAATTTAAATTGGTGATACAACTACATTTAATATTGGTTTTAAAATTAACACTTATGCTAACTGCTAATCGAAGCCATCATGAATTTTACCTTGATATAGTACCTCATCATCAAAATCAATCCTCAATTATCACAGGAGGAGTTGTGTTACTAACGGTTCGTTTATTTTGACCGTCAATTAAACTAAAAGATTCTCTACAGAGTTTAGCAAAGAATTGAATAATTATTAAAACATTTATTCACTATCAATCCATAAAAATGTTACAAAACCGTTTAGTAACCATAGATAATTCTTGCCATGTTTACCAACTACATCAGTTACAGTTCCGAAGCGTATCGGCCAGAGCGAATAAAAGCGCAGCAATAGTTCTATAACTTTTGAAATAACAGTGAAATCTTAATGTTTTTTTAAACGTTGTACGATTTATATTCGCATATCACAGATAAAGAAAGTAGACAGTGCTGACAATGTAGAAAGCTGTACTGAGATACGCAATTAAAAATACGCAAATGTCTGGCGTTTCTTTGTAATTCCTTATTTTGTGGCGAACATTTAAATTAAAGTTCAAAATTTAGTAGGCTATGTTATCATCGTTAAAGCGAAAAAATAGTACATTATGATGCTAGGACGTAAAGCTAAAGATTTTGGACGGATGTGGAGTTTGCAAATCGAGGCGCTAGCCGAGATTTGCACCCACATTAAGTCCAAAATAGCTTACGTCCGTGCATCATATACTATTTTTTATTCGCCGCAAGCAAAATATTTTAAGAAAAGTTGTTTATTCTAAATTAAAATTATAAATTTTCATAAATTTTAAAATAAAAAAATGTGGAACAAGTAACCTTTGAAAAAATATTTATTATTTTTTCCAAATTATTGTGTAGCTATGACAACAAATGATAACAACTATTTTAATTGGATAATGAAATTTTGAATTTGCGGGTTGCTTTGATAAAAAAATTTATTTTTCATAGAATTTAAACAAATACAAATGCGTTTTACTTTTTTGGACGTAGCTATGACGACAAAATAAATAGTTGAAAAGTGATACTTTAAAGCCGCAAATCACAGTAATAAAGTAACACTTTAATATATAGGCGAATAAAAAATACTTTTTACAGTTCTTGTTTTTCGATTTAATAGTACATTATGATGCTAGGACGTAAAGCTAAAGATTTTGGACATATGTGGAGTTTGCAAATCGAGGCGCTAGCCGAGATTTGCACCCACATTAAGTCTAAAATAGCTTACATCGGTGCATCATGTACTATTTTTTTTTCGCCGCAAGCAAAATATTTAAAAAAAAAAATGTTTATTCTAAATTAAAATTATAAATTTGCATAAATTTAAAAATAAAAATATGTGGAACAAGTAGCCTTTGACAAAATACTTGTTATTTTTTCCAAATTATTGTGTAGCTATGACAATAAATGATAACAACCGTTTTAATTGGATTATGAAATTTTGAATTTAAGGGTTGCTTTGATCAAAAATTTTATTTTTCATAGAATTTAAAGAAATACAAATGCTTTTTACTTTTTGGACGTAGCTACGACAACAAAATAAATAGTTGAAAAGTGATACTTTAAGGCCGCAAGTCACAGTAATAAAGTAACACTTTAATATGTAGGCGAATAAAAAAAATATTTTGAGATTCCCTTATTATAATAATATGAAAAACGATTTCGGATGTAATTAAAAACTCAAATCACTTTGTTAAAGAATGACATTATTAAAATTTTTATCAAAAATGAAATTACCATTGAAATCTTTCATTATTACATATATTTACAAAATCAAGTATTGAAGACAATTTTAAGCAATTTCTATAATAACAATTTATTTTATGTTTTACAGGCAAAATTCCTTTGTTGATTTTACAATTTAAAAAACGCTGTTTTATATATTCAAAATAACTTTTAAAATTTATTAAACAATTGTTTTTTCTTATTAATTTTCTCTAACATGTTTCGATTATATATCATCTTCAGAGAGATATTTTGCAACTAAACTTATAATTGTAATTTACTTAAAAAGAAAACAAAATTAAATTAAACTAATTAGAGTTATTATGGGAAACCCATGATTATTAAAAAAGGATAACTATTAAATATTCAATTGATTTATTTAACTAAAACGATCTTAAACAAAAAGAGAAACACAATTGGGGGAGGAACAAACAAAATTTTTTTCATTCAATTAAAAACTAAGTACATGTAGAAATGAGTGCAACATAGAAATTGTAATTTACTTAAAAAGAAAACAAGCTTAAAAAGAAACTAATTAGAGTTATTATGGAAAACCCATGATTGTTAAAAAGGATAGATAACTATTAAATATTCTAATTGATTTATTAAACTTAAACGATCTTAAACAAAAGGACAAATTGGGGAGGAACAAAAAAATTTTTTTCCTTTCAATTAAAAGCTAAGTACAGGTATTTACACTAACTTGAATAAATCTGATGTTCTGCCTCTCTTCACAATTCATTAATTTTGGTTTGTATTTTTCTATGTATAAAGACTCGTATGCATCAAGTTCCCAACTTTTTTGAACGGTTTTTATGATCTTTGAGTTCTCTAAATCAATGCTGTGGTCTGGATTTTCATACATATGAAGCGCTACACTTGACTTGGTGATGTTTCTGGTATTGGTGGCTTTTTGATGTTCTTCCAACCGTGTAGAAAATTTTCTTGAAGTTTGTCCCACATATTTATCTTCACATTTTTGGCAATTTATTACGTAGATGCCTGACTTCTCTGATGGTGGTGTTTTGTCTTTATAGCTACCCAATATACTGCCTAAAGTGGTACTTTTTGTTGTGATTTGAATTTGATGTCTTTGCAGGATGTTTCCGATGTTGTTGGTTAACTTGGGATAAAATGGTATTCAAATTCTTCTTTCAATTTTCTCTTTAATTGGGATTAAAGTAGTTAGTTCTCTTACGGATTGTTTTCTTTTATGCTTGTTCAGGATGTTGGTGATGAATGTCTTGTTGAAACCATTTATTCTCGCTGCTTCTATTATATATTCCTCCTCTTCTTGGAATTCATGTCAATCCATTGGAATATTATAAAGTCTATAGGCTAGAGAGTTAAACGCTGCTTTCTTGTGGCTGCCATTGTGGAATGAATCTGAAGTTATCAGTCCCATGGTGTTGGTTGGTTTCCGGTAGATTCCAAATTTAACCTTACAGCCTTTTCTTATCACCTTAACATCAAGAAACGGTATTATACCATTTTTTTCTTCTTCCATTGTGAATTTGATTGTTTGGTATTGGCTATTAAGCAGATCTAAAGTGGCTTTTATATTATTTTTGTTTACTACAGCGAAGACATCGTCCACGTACCTCTTCCAGATTCTTGGGAATATAGGTGATTTTGCTTGTAGATCTTTTTCAAAACGAGAAAGAAAAACATTGCTGAGATACATGTTCCAAAGTTTTGTTTATAGATTTTACCCCTGAATTGAAAGAAACTTTGATTCATGCATGTTTCGGCTACTTTTCTCATAATTTTTATTTTATTTTCAGCCACATTCTGGAGTTTCAGATGGTCTTCTAGGTGGTTTATTGCTGTATCGACTGGATCATTTGGGTATAAAGCCGTTTCATCAAACGAAACCATTACTCATTTAACCTCATTTAACTCTAGGTCTTTTATTTGAGTAACGAAATCTTTTGAATTCTTTACTGAACACCCTTCTGGTTGATTTATCTGGTTCAGCTCTTCAATTAACCAATATGCCAACTTCTCTGTTGGTGTTGAGATGTTCGATACAATTGGTCTCATTTTTTCGCCAGGTTTGTGGATTTTCGGTAGTGCATAAAGAAATGGAACTTTTGGATTGCTGACTTTTAATTTTAGATGTAAGTAGTGAATTTTAAGCTCTTCTTCCATTAAATTTGCTATTTCTCTGGCTTCTTGTATCATTTTTGGCAATGGGTTTTTTATGTTGCCATTCTTGTATTTATTTTGAGTGTATGGTCCTTCGTCTAACATTGCATTGACTCGTTCCGTGTAACTATCTTCATCCATTATTACTAAGGCGTTTCCTTTATCTGCTTTAATGTAGACCACTGGTTTTGCTTTCAGTTCTTTAATTGTTTGTTGTTCAGAATTAATTGATGCAGTTTTTTGACGTCTTCGTTTCTCTTTTCTTGAAAAAACTTTTTTGGTGTGGAACCTGATGTTTTGTTTTTCGATGTTTTCCATCTTCCTTATACCTGTTTCCATACCAGCAATTATTTCTTCTTTAGGAGCGAATTTTGACGTTGGTGCATATTTTAAGCCTTTGTTTAATAAGCATAATTCTGTTTCAGAGAAAACTTCGGACGAGAGGTTTTTTACAAAATTCGGAATCATTTCCACTGTGGGTTGTTTTATTGTTTGTTGCTGTTGTTGCTCTGTTGTTATTTTCAATCTTTTTAATTTCTTGCTGTGTCTAATATTGTTTGTTTTGTATTCTGCGTCTATTCCTTGTTGAATGATTTTATCAAAATCCGGCCAAAATATATTGAAACTAATGTTGTCGTTGTAATGTAATTTTAATATTTTGAGATGAAGGTGGTATGTGCTTAGTTCCAGTTTATCCAACAGTGCATGTTTTCCTTTTATTTCATGTTGAACTATCATCTTGCGGGCAAATTTTTTTATAAACTCTCTTCGTTCTGGCTTTCCTTTAATATTTATTTGTGCAAACTTCGGTATCAATTTTTGTTTAAGACATCGTTTTAAAAAAGTGATGTGTGATCTGGTTTTTACAATTTTAATTTTGAGTTGCAAAATAGTATATTAAGAAACTAGTTTCATAATCGACGATTTTATCGCACGCAATCTGTTTAGAAAACGACCCGCGAAGCGGGGAGTTTTCTAAAGGATAAGTGCGATAAAACGTCTTATGAAACGAGTTTTTTATACTATTTTTTCTATTTTGCATTTTTTGTCTTGAAATTTTAAAAAAATTTTTATGTTTTAATGTTTTAAAGAAAATTTCTAAAAATTTCAATTCAAAATAGTAAGCTCTGCGTTTCATCATATTTCTATATATTTTTTTGTTGCAAAACTAGCTTTCATAAAATGTGTATTTTATTAAAATATAGTCAATTTGATATTTTGTTATTATTACTATTTTTTTTAATTAATTAAAATATTTAACACTAATTTAGATTATTTTTTAATAATAAGATTAATTAATAAGAATAATTTTATTTATATAATTATTCGTTTTGACTTTCACTGACGTTTGTATGACCAATGTGACCAACCTTGAAAAACAAAACTTTGCGTATCTTAATGAAGGCCATTTCGATACGCATTTGGGTATCGAAATGACTTTATTTTAGACGCAAAATAGAAAAATTCATTTTCAAACTCCTTTAAATGGTTAGATTCAATTATAACTCAAATTTTCAATTTTTGTTTTCGGAGTGCGGTAAAATCACTATATAACAATTTATTTTATGTTTTTCAGGCAAAATTCCTAAAACAGCGTTTTTCTAAATTGTAAAATCAACAAAGGAGTTTTGCCTGTAAAACATAAAATAAATTGTTATATAGTGATTTTACCGTACTCCGAAAACAAAAATTTGAAAATTTGAATTTCTATAATGTATGAGCAACAATTCATATTCTATATAATAGCCAAAGTCAAGACGCTTTTAAAACAAACTGAGGGAGATTTTATTCTACTTACATAATTTTTCAAAGTAAAAGTTACTGAAGTAAAGAAGGAATTTTCCATTACCAACAAATTATAATTTACAAGAACATAGTGCTGTTAAATTACAGAAATTTGAACTATAGTGAGAAACTTCTAGCTAGATTGAATTATTATCTCCTTAATCTATAGCGCGAATAAATACAAACTATAATTTAATTTTTATTCGCCTACATATTAAAGTTTTACTTTATTACTGTGATTTGCGCCTTTGAAGTATCACTTTTCAATTATTTATTTTGTTGTCATAGCTACGTCCAAAAAAGTAAAAAGCATTTGTATTTGTTTAAATTCTATGAAAAATAAAAATTTTTATCAAAGCAACCCTTAAATTCAAAATTTCATTATCCAATTAAAATAGTTGTTATCATTTGTTGTCATAGCTACACAATAATTTGGAAAAAATAATAAATATTTTGTCAAAGGTTACTTGTTCCACATATTTTGATTTTAAAATTTATGAAAATTTATAATTTTAATTTAGAATAAACAAATTTTTTTTAAATAATTTGCTTGCGGCAAATAAAAAATAGTATATGATGCACGGACGTAAGCTATTTTGGACTTAATGCGGGTGCAAACTCCACATCCGTCCAAAATCTTTAGCTTTACGTCCTAGCATCAGAATGTACTATTTATTCGATACTGAAGTTAAACGAATATTGTTTATAACTAGGTAGCCTTTTTTCGTTTTTGCGACATTTGAAAACAAAACAATAAACATGTGAAACAAAAGAAAACAAAATATAAATATGTGAATATTTTTCAGTTTATTTATTCAGTGGCTACTGACTTGGCAACTGCTGTCATAGACAGACGCGTTACGAGAGATATTGAAATAGTTTTGTGAGATTGTTTAGCTAATAGCAACGTTAAATATATGCAGTCATAGCTCTTTATGGAGATTGATGTTTTAATCCATTTAAATTTTCGTTACATAGGAAATCTAAATACATAAAATAGTTGTCAAAACTATTAACAAAAAAGTGGTTCATTTATCAGAAAATACGTATACGTATGTAAGCAGTGCAGAGAACGAGTCGCTAAAGAAGTTCCGCCAATAATCAAAGACGACGGAGTTTCAAGCAGCCAATCGTCAATTCAATTTTTACAATTTCAAAGCTCGTATTCCTGAAGCAAATAGGGTTACAAATTGACACGGATAGATGATATTACAACTGAAAGAGAATGATGAGTTATGAAAACATAATTGAGGGAAGTGCGGTAAGCATGGTAATTTGCTTTATCTGTGATATTAGCCTACAAATCTTACAACGTTTAAAAAAACATTAAGTCTACATTCACATGATTGTTTTTCTCGTTGTTTTTTCATTTTTGGTTGTTGTTTTCTCCATTCAAAAACACATAGAAAGTAGCGCCTCTTTAGTAGCGTCTCAATCTCAAAACTAAAGCACACCAAAAAAAACAACGATATAAACAACCAATTTATCTCGGTCATAGTAATTTTGGTTATTTTTTATCGTTGTTTTTTGAAAAAGCGGTATGTTTAAATCGACATTTTAACTTTTAACATCATTTTAATAACTGTCAAAATTCAAATATATTTGAGCTGCTACTAAATTGTTTTCTTTTCATTTTTATGGGTTAAATTAAAATTTCTTTCGATATAAAAATGAATGATTAGTTGGAAATTGAAAATTTAGAATCAGAAGAAACTGATAAACATAAGAGCCATACTCAAAAATCAAAAAAAAAAAAACAAAAAAGCCATGTAAGGGGATGTCTTTAGATAATAAAGACAGTTTTGATGTTTTTTTTAAATTTGGTGTATGAGCGTACACCATTATTTAATTATTGCCAATACAGCATACGAGATTTTAGGTTATGTCTTATTTTACTTGAATTGAGCAATGATGAATATATTTTCAGCGATTTAGACCACTGACCACTGCCATGGAATCGATCCATCAGTCAGAAAATGCTCAGCCAATATATCTCTATGTACAATGGCCAAAATTTACGAATTGTAGCCTCCTACAATAAAATACAATAAGATATTATGATGCTAAAAAATTTATTAATAGTGATACGTTGTCTAGAAATTTAGGGTTTTCTCGCTTCAAAGTTTAAAACAATAACTATTTGAAAATATGGAGAAAATGTAGTAGGGATAAAAAAAAATAAAACGATATCTTCAAATTTTTGTTGTTGTAGAACGATATTAAAAAAACAACTGGAGGTGATTGGAGATCTTTTCAGGAGCTGTTTGTTTTCAGCTAACTTTAAGTTGTGATTTTGAAAAAATTTGTCACTTGTAATAAAAAATAATATTTATTTTATTTCGACACAAAATATACGGTTGTGTTCAACTACAATCTACGATTGTGAAGCAATTTTGATGAATTTCTTATAAATGGCTCGGAACTGTACATATATTAATAAATTTTGCTAAAACTTGAAATAGAAACTTCCTGTTAGGCCCACCCTCACGGCTTCTTCTTTTCGATAGCACTTCCAGAACTACTACTGAAATCTCTCAATGCATGAGCATGATTTTTAATAAAAAGTGTCATGAAATAGTGAATATAATCCTACCTAGTATTCAGTCAAGACGATGTGATAAAAAATTATAAGATTCGAACGTCGCAATTTGAGGGTCATTGACGTGTACTAACGTCGCAACATAATTGACAAAGTTAAGGCAATTTATTTTAAAAACTATAAATCTAAATTTTTCAATTCTAAAATTTTTCAAGAATATTTTTGTTTGTTTGATTTTATATATTTTTTTTTAATTATTTGAATTTTGCAATATATTTAAATTTTTGAAAATTTGTTATGTCGCGAGGAGCATCACCAACAAATGCTTTCTCAGTAGCGAAGGAACAGAGCACTTCTACACAATTTTTAACGTTTACAAAAGCTGAGCTAGATGCTTATGCGCAACGTTGTAACGAAAACAAACAAAATTTTGGTAATAAATCACTGTTTCCACCTAAATTAAACCCTACTCCCCACCCACTCCATGGGACTTACCAAATAATGCCGGTGAAGTACATGGAGTGCATTTTCATGTCTCTCAAGCTCCTCTGATCGTGCAAAATACCATTCTTTGGTTTAAGGGATTAGAAATGCAGTTTAAAACTGGTGGTATTAAGAGAGAAAACTATAAATATATCTACGCATTAATTCTCGTTCACACAACCGTCTGATGCCAATCCCCATGAAGTAACCTGGTGTTGATCCTTATACAACATTCAAAGAGGATGGATGTTATTAAAACTTTAGGTGACAGTGATAAACCAAAGGCTCACAAGATTCTGCTTAAATTATCCCTTGGTGACAAAAAAAACCGAGCAAAACATCTTTTGACCAAATTTCAATTAAACAATGCAGATATTTAGGATAAAGTAGTGAAGCAATTGTGGATCCCCAGATTACCTGAAAACATTCAGCTCATATTAGCATCATTTGAAAACGATCTTCTATTAGATTAGATCGATTAGATCGGTTAGCTGAACGTGTTGACAACTTGATGGAAACATTGACTCATCGGCAGGTTTTCAATGTTAATTTACCATCAACATCCACAATTGTAGAAAACATGAATCCAGTTCAATTTAATCAAGAATTTTCTCGACTGCAGACGAACTTCCAATACAAGATGGACAGCTTCAAGACGCAAATGTCATGTGAAGTTCACTCTATTGTTTCTGCTGGCAACCGCCCGAGCAGAAATTTGTCAGGGCTCAAGTAAGGTCCTGATCAGGTTTGCCCTAATTCGGATCAGACATTGGTAGGGCTGCCTGATTGGGCCCTGATCATGAGTGTAACGCTTTTACCCTATCAGGTCCTGATTGGGATTACCGAGTCAGATCCTGATTGGGATAATTGGATCAGGCCCTGATTGGGATATCCGGACCAGCCCTGATATATATTTATATATTATATACATAAATTAATCAAATTAAAATAAAAAAATTACAACGGTAAAAATTAAAACATACATACCACCTTGTAATCACTATTATATTATAGTCTTTCAGCTGAGAAGCGACAACTAAAACATATATGAAACGATTTAAACTATTTATTTCTAAAATGGATAATACTCTAGTGAAGTTTAACCAATTGAAATTTCTGCTAGGGGTCAGATACAAAAAACCTGATCAGGGCCAGATACATCCAAATAAGGTTAACCCTAAAAGGGAATTCTAAATCAGGCCCGGAACAGGCCCACATCAGATTGCCCTTGTAGGACTGACCAGGCCCTGATCACGCCCTGACTGTATTCAGGTTTTCCCTAACTAATTTCTGCTCGGGCGGTTGCGCTCTATTACAAGAAATTCTTATAGGGGCAATAAATCCCGCACTAGGTCAAAGTGACGAAACCGCCAAAGGGGTTTTGTCACTTCGGACCTATGTTTTTACCATTCTCGTTTTGGTGATAAGGCGTTACATTGTGTATCCGAATGCAAGTTTCACCAAACATTTGTATCATCAAATTCTCTCGTAACAAAAAACGACTAAACGATCACCCATATCATGTTAGTAGCACTGGTGATCGTCAAGTGAATCGATTTTCAGTTTTTGAGGTAAACTCAAGAATCAAGTTTTTTATTGTTATGGGTGCTGACGTTTCAGTCATTCCTAGATCAATGGGCAAGACAAGACCAGCTACTAATACGTTTTTTAATTTATTTGCGGCAAACGGCACTCCAGTTTTGGCCTATGGTACACAAACTCTGCAACTCAATATAGGCCTTCGCAGAAATTTTTCTTGGGAAATTATTGTTACCAATGTATGAATGCCTATTATTGGTTCAGACTTTCTGAAACATTCTGGTCTATTGGTTGATATACAGAGACAGAGGCTCATAGATCCGTTAACCTCTCTGTTCTCAATTGGCATTATCTCAAATTCTACTGAACCTTCGATTTTCTCGTCGACAAAATGAATAAATTATCGATAACACCAGCACAAATCGTTCGTTACACCTGATCCAAAAAAGAAAGGAGACCTTGCGGTAATTATCGAGCTCTAAAGAGGTTTACAGTTCCTGATCGATATCCCATTCCTCACCTCCAAGATTTTTCGCCTCAGTTGGAGGAATGTACAATTTTTTCGTCCCTCGATCTTGTTCAGGCATACCTTCAAATTCCAATATGTCCGGAGGAGATTCCTAAGCCGCAATTTTTACACCTTTTGATTTTTTTGATTTCACAAAAATAACCTTTGCTCTTAAGAATGCTGATCAATCGTTCCAAAGATTGATGCACTCCATTTTAAACGGATTCAATTTTTGCTTCGTTTATCTGGATGATGTACTTGTAGCATCAAAAATTCAGAGAAGCATCTTATCCAACTCCAAATGATTTATTTTTCAAAGATTCTATATGAAAATAGTTTCATTATTAATCCAGATATATGCGTTTTTGCCAAATCTGAGATTAAATTCTTAGATCATGTGGTTAATGAACCTTTTTGCTAGATCGTGAACGTATTCATAAAAGACTTTGAACGTCCAACTACAGTTAAGCAGCTTAAGAGATTCTTAGGAATGCTTAATTTTTATAGACGATTCTTACCAGCTGCAGCAACTGACCAAATTTTACTTAACAACTTCTTGAAAGGATACAAGAAGAACAGGTAAAATTCCTTTCACTTGGACCACTGAGTCCATTAATACCTTTCAAAATTGCAAAGATAAGTTGTGCAATGCCAGCCTTCTTGCTCATCCGTCATCTTCCGCTCGACTGGCAATTATGGTCGATGCATCTGATACAGCGATAGGAGCCGTAGTTAGCAATTTGTTAAAGAAACCTGGCAAGCGTTCAGTTTCTTCTCGGTACGTCTTAACGATGCCCAAATTAAATATAGCGCTTATGATCGAGAACTTTTTTCACCGTATTCCAGTATCAAGCATTTCAGGTATCGTCTGGAAGGTCGTGAATTTACACTATTCACTGACCACAAACCTCTAATTTTTGCTTTTAAGCAAAATCTTGAAAAAGCATCTCCCCGTCAATTTCGACATCGGGATTTTATTAGGCAATTTACCACTGATATCCAGCATATTTCTGGCACCGACAATGTCATAGCCGACGCGTTATCACGGAAAATTAGATCTTCATTCTAGAGAAAATTGATTATGCTGCAATCGCGGGCGCGCTAACCAATGACGAGGAATTGGTAATATTACTTCAAAGCAACACAACTTTGAAGTTTGCAGCTTTTCCAGTTACTTTCAATGAAAGCAAACTGATTTTTTGTGACACAACTAAAACTATGCGCAGGCCATTTATTCCTGTAGCTTTTTGTCAAAGTGTTTTTGATGCATTTCATAGTCTTTTGCATCTTGGTGTTAAGGCTTCAACCAATCTTCTTACAAAACGGGTAGTTTGGCCGTCAATATAAAAGGACGTTAGAAATTTGGCTCAACAATGTATAGCGTGTCAAAAGTCCAAGGTTTCTCGACACACTAAGTCACTCTTTGGCAATATTAAAACAAATTCACAGCGATTTTCACAAATTCACCTCGATTCATTGGTCCTTTACCAATAATTGATCGTTCTTCGCAATTCCTATTCCAGACATCACAGCTAGAACAGTTGCTTTCGTTGTTTACAAAACATGGATTTCAAGATTTGGTTTACAAAATCAATTATAACTGATCATGGTACCCAATTTGAATCTGAATTGCTCACTGAACTTTGCAATCTATTAGATTTCAAACGATGTAGACAATCTGAAATGCAACAATATGATAGAAAGGTGGAATCGTACGATTAAATCAGCAATTATGTGTCACAACCGTACCGATTGGACAACAATACTGCCTTCTGTCCTATTGGGTTTAAGAACCTCAATACGAATTCCGGGATAGTTTCTAAATTCTTCTACAAATTCATTCGTTCTCCAATCCGAGTTCGTCAAACTGTTGAGAAAGCATTTCGACGAAGTTGGACCTAAATCAGGAAATCAGGGTCTGCACATGTGGCGTCTTGTTCCTTTGTAAGCAAAGATCTCCAAACTTGCTCACACGTCCTCTTACGAACCGATGCTGTAAGGAAATCTTTACAACCACCTTACACCGTATTCACCTTACGCCCATTCAAAGTTTTAAGTCGTAATAACAAAAATTTCGATTTGGAAATTAATGGCAAAACAGCCAAGATTTCAATCGACAGACTTAAACCCTGTTATCAGGAAAATTCAGGCGAAAAACAATACAGTTCTCTCTAAAATTCTAATGCTCATACGAATCACAAAGATTCAACACATTTTCAAAATACACACTAAAACAGTTATCTAAAACTGATCATTCTGATCCTACTATAGATCACGATCTCTACTTTTCGGCTAACCTTATGCCATCAGATATTAAGGGTACGAATTGACAAGATTCAGCTCTACCCAAAAAGCCAACCAAAAAGGTTACTTTTAATGATCAGTCGCAAATCCTTCCTCCTTTAAGAACTTCAAAATCTGGAAGGACTATCAAAACTCAAAAAAAAAATTACTAGATTACATCAGCATGCGCTTTAATAATTTAGCAAAATCGTTTATTTCCAGTATGATTTTGTAAGATGTTGTGGATCTGTTTTGAACTTTAGGCAAAATCGTGATTCGCGTCAATTTTTCGATTATCTTTTTTCCACAATCCAGCCACTTTTATGGATATGTTAAACAATTTCTATCATTTAGTGCTTTCGGTACATCAGTACCAACACTTTTCTTTTTGTGTCTTCTTCGAAGCCACTGGTAAGGGAGCATTTGTGGTGATGCTTCGAACTAAATTGTTTTTGAAATTTTAAAAGATATTGCCTTGATTTTCGTTTTTGTTTTGAATAAATTATTTTTTATTCAATATTATTTTTATTCAATTTATTATTTTTTTATTATTTATACATTATTTATTTATTATTTATTTATTATTTATTTATTATTTATTTATTATTTATTTATTATTTATTTATTATTTATTTATTATTTATTTATTATTTATTTATTATTTATTTATTATTTATTTATTATTTATTTATTATTTATTTATTATTTATTTATTATTTATTTATTATTTATTTATTATTTATTTATTATTTATTTATTATTTATTTATTATTTATTTATTATTTATTTATTATTTATTTATTATTTATTTATTATTTATTTATTATTTATTTATTATTTATTTATTATTTATTTATTATTTATTTATTATTTATTTATTATTTATTTATTATTTATTTATTATTTATTTATTATTTATTTATTATTTATTTATTATTTATTTATTATTTATTTATTATTTATTTATTATTTATTTATTATTTATTTATTATTTATTTATTATTTATTTATTATTTATTTATTATTTATTTATTATTTATTTATTATTTATTTATTATTTATTTATTATTTATTTATTATTTATTTATTATTTATTTATTATTTATTTATTATTTATTTATTATTTATTTATTATTTATTTATTATTTATTTATTATTTATTTATTATTTATTTATTATTTATTTATTATTTATTTATTATTTATTTATTATTTATTTATTATTTATTTATTATTTATTTATTATTTATTTATTATTTATTTATTATTTATTTATTATTTATTTATTATTTATTTATTATTTATTTATTATTTATTTATTATTTATTTATTATTTATTTATTATTTATTTATTATTTATTTATTATTTATTTATTATTTATTTATTATTTATTTATTATTTATTTATTATTTATTTATTATTTATTTATTATTTATTTATTATTTATTTATTATTTATTTATTATTTATTTATTATTTATTTATTATTTATTTATTATTTATTTATTATTTATTTATTATTTATTTATTATTTATTTATTATTTATTTATTATTTATTTATTATTTATTTATTATTTATTTATTATTTATTTATTATTTATTTATTATTTATTTATTATTTATTTATTATTTATTTATTATTTATTTATTATTTATTTATTATTTATTTATTATTTATTTATTATTTATTTATTATTTATTTATTATTTATTTATTATTTATTTATTATTTATTTATTATTTATTTATTATTTATTTATTATTTATTTATTATTTATTTATTATTTATTTATTATTTATTTATTATTTATTTATTATTTATTTATTATTTATTTATTATTTATTTATTATTTATTTATTATTTATTTATTATTTATTTATTATTTATTTATTATTTATTTATTATTTATTTATTATTTATTTATTATTTATTTATTATTTATTTATTATTTATTTACTATTTATTTATTATTTATTTATTATTTATTTATTATTTATTTATTATTTATTTATTATTTATTTATTATTTATTTATTATTTATTTATTATTTATTTATTATTTATTTATTATTTATTTATTATTTATTTATTATTTATTTATTATTTATTTATTATTTATTTATTATTTATTTTATTTATTTATTAAATTTTTTTATTTTATTTTTTATATTTTTATTTTTTTATTTTAATTATTTTTTTTATTTTACTTTATTATTTTTATTTCATTTATTTATTTTATTTTTTTTGTTTTTCTTATTTATTTAATTTTAATTTTTTTATTTTTTCGTTACCTTTTCAGTGTAGTATATCAGTAGATTAAAGGAATTGTAATTCTTAATTTCTAAATTTATTTCAGCAAAATCGGACTAGTCGTTCTCGAGTTATGTCAAAAAAAGAACCCCAAACGTGACAATTTCTCCTATATGATAACTTTTTCAAGAGCAGGATTGTGTTTTATTAAGTGCTGTAATTACGCCGTTGTTATCACTTATAAATAAGGAAATTTTGTTCAATTGATCTAAAGAAAGAGTTATCTACATTAGAGTTCATAGGCTTCTGGCCTAAAAAGAAGAAATCAAAATTATATTAAGAACACACAGTTAAATATATGGTTTGCTAACGAAGATATTCCATAACTTTGATGTTTTTTTCAATGTATAAAATGATAACTCAGTATAGCTTAAGTCAACAATGTTTTAATATACAATTGTGGAAACAACTATACCAAAAACCGCAAGAATAATTAATTTCTTTTAGTTTTTATAATTTTTACTTGTTATACTTTTATAAATGTTTTCTTTATTCATTATTCTCCATAAAAATTGCCTTTGCTTAGATAAACTAAAACGATTGTCAAAACGAACAAGAATAATAATAGTAATAATAATCTTAATCAAAAATGACAATAAAATATTTTCCTTTCAAATAAGATGAATACGTTTACAATTTTTCTATGGATACGTTTTGAAAAATCTTTATTTGGAAGCGTAAGAAAACTCATTAAGGCAACTCACAAGGAAACGAAAATTCAAGGAATAAAAATTTAATTTAATTTAAATTTAATTCCAATTCCTATGGTGTTAACAGTCAAACTTTAAAATTTATCACGTGGATTGTGTAGACTGCGAGGAAACAAATTTATAGCCAAATAATGTTTGTCTATTTTGAAATATAGGGTGACACAAAAGAATCTCGATAACTCGAAAATCACAAGCTCAATTTGAATAACATTTGCTTTAAATGACATAAAAAAGATTTAGTTAAATAATTCAATTTTTAAGGTCGCCATTTTGGAAAATAACATAAGCATGGGATGTTCAAGGAATATACCACTTTAATTTTTTATTTTCTCCATATTATCATGAAATGTAGGCCTATGTGGCGTTTCCACCTTTTTGTTTCTTTAACTTTCCATCTTTTTTTTCTTTAACTTTTTCAAAATTAAGTTGGCAATAGTTTTGATCGATTGGAAAAGTACACTGTTTTTGAATTTTAAAATTTAAGTTGTCTGAGCAAAATTCTTTTGTTTAGAATTAATTGTTTTTCAAATTCATAAAAGTAAGTTGAGTTTGATATAGAACAAAAAAGTTATAAAGATAGTTGTTTTTTGATTTCTTAAAATCTTTTTCATTAAAAACTAGATTTTATAATTTTACTTTTTAATGTAATTTTTGTAAAAACCAAAAGATTGAATTGTTAGTTTGATTAAAACAAAAATGATTGTGTGAATTTCATTTAGAATCAATTAAGAATAATTGAAAATAAAATATGGCTGGCTCTATGTAAATAATTTATATAGAATATGCATTATTAATATATCATTTTTACAACACTTGATTCAATATTATGAATATTAAATATGAATATTAAATTATGAATTTTGGAAGGTGTTTGCAATAAAATAATTGAACTAAAGGAGCCCACACACTTTGAAACAAGTTTCAAAACTTGGTTTGTGTTTATAGAATGTTTTATAGTGTATGGGGAAGTTTACAAAACAAATTTGACGGTTTGCGAATTGGTTTTAGTAAAATCAAAACGCTTTGATTTTAAGTAGGCGGAGCTAATGGTTTGTAAATATGTTTCACTGTGTATGGAAGAGTTTATTAAAATAACAATAGAAATTGACATCTATAATTGTAAGTTTATCAACCAAGTTGACAAACACGTTTCATAATGTATGGTAAATATGCAAACAAGTTTGTAAACCAAGTTTTGATGCATGTTTCAAAGTGGATGGGCTGCATAAAATAAACTTGTTTGTGAATCCTGAGTTAAGTTTATTTTACGAAGAAGGCACTATAGATCAATCTACTAAGGGAGTAATAAGAACTCGAAACGATTAATTTAATCGATTTATTTTTAAAGAAGTTATTAAAACACGAAATAAATTATATATCGAGGATTATTACAAGCTATACCTATAACTACTACTTTGTTATGTGATAGGGTTTATTGTTTATCGTTTTCCTTCTTAAACAAAAACAAAATGGTGAGTTTTAAATTAATTATCTTTGAATCAAATTTCGGCAAATTCAGCCTGTGTTTTTTATAATGTAGCTAATTTTGGGGTATTTTTCGGTATTTTTGTGTAGATTGAAAATTTACGCCTATGTGATTTATTTCTGAAGACCAATCAAATAATTAAGTTTCACTTAATGTTGATAAAGACCTTAATTCCACTTAAACACAACTAATTTCCTAGTGGATACCACCAATTGGTACCAATTTAAAATAATTATTTTTTAAATTGGTAATAAAAGTCAGACATTTTTATAGTACGAAGTTCTTTCATATAATCAAATCTTTGCATATTAAATAATAAAAATGTCTATCATAAAAATTGTTTTTTGTTTGTATATTTCATTATTGATTTTAGATTGTTAAAAAGATTTATTTTGATTACTTTTCTCAACTTACCTTTAAATATTTACAAAAAATAATAAATTCATAAAATTATTTAAAGGATCGTAAAATAAAGGTTTTGGTTTTAAGATTTATTAGTTAAAAGGAATCAACTTATACAGTTGATAATGTTTGCGTGTGGGTTTTTTTTATTCAAAATAATGTTTTGTACAACACAATATATTTTCACTGTATTCTTTAACATGAGTTCTGATGATGGGGCTTCGATTTTGTTGTTGGTGTAACTGAATAGTTTATAATCATTTGAACTCCTACACGATAATTTGTCTTTCTGAATTCTTTTATTTTATTATATTTCATTTTAATGATAGCAGTAAGTTGTTGTTTTATGATGGCTATAAAGTTTTTATGAAAATATTTTAAGATGTAATTAAGATAGACATAGACTATAGAAACAGACATATTATTTAGTTGTGATAATTTAAATTGAAAACTTTCATGGGAATATTATTTGAAGTTATATTTAATTAGTTAATGGCTTGATTTATTAGTATAATTGATTGTTATTTTGCAAACATATTGAGAGAAAAAGTTTTGAGCTACGAGTGTGACAGCCCAGCGTACTTCAGTTATTGACATATAAGATTACGTGAGATATTTAATGCTTAACGTGATATAATACATACCACTGACAATAGCACTGAAATGTCACTAGCCAAGATAATATCAAAAGGGTGCTAGCGGATGAATTATAGTCAGTCAACGGTAGCACTCTTAGTCTTAGTTACGGAGTATTCCTTGATGATGCCGTGCTAATGCTTGCGCGAAGAAATGATATCGGTTGCACATAACTGTATATGTGAGCTTTAATCGGAGAAATACACTAATAGTTAGATTAATCGCACCCCCATATAGTTTTGTTCCAGAAAATTTTTAACAAATTCGTTTTTCTACTTCAAGCTACGAAAATATCATTTTAATATATAGTAAAACCTATGTGAAAGGGAAATTTTTTCTAAGTAGTGACTGAAAATGTTTTCAGTCAATAGGACTGAAAGTAAATAAGTTTCGGTGGTCGCCTACAGGTGGTGGTTATTTAAAGAATTGAATATTTGATATTGAATTTCAATTACTGTTTCTGTTGTTGTTTCGGTTGCTGTGTTTATTTCTGTCAATATCGCAGTATTTTGAAGGGATTGAATATTTTGAATATTTTGATCGAATCGAATCGAAACTAATCATTATATCAATTGTGTGTAATTAATTAATTAAACTAATAATGAGTGTGTTTTTTTTCTATATCGGAGAAATCGGAGCGATAAAATAAAATTTGTGTCAGATATATCGTATAATTTTTTCCTCCGATAATTAACTGTCAGATATAAAATATATTCTCTGAGTTCTTTCCGCCAAATAAAAATCAAAAAAAAATTTATTAAATAAATAAATAAATTTTATTAAAAAATTTATTTTTATTTGTTTTTAATTGAAACTTTACCTACAATTTTTTAAACTTATACTTTAAACGATGACTTCCAGTCGGTAAAAAAAATATCTGTACCCAGCGAATAAAATGCTATCGATTCGTTCATGAATCGATGAAGAAGCTTCTTCTCTGAGGTGTAGAATCGTGATGGAAAAGGTATGGAAATTTGTATGTAAATAAATAAAATGTCCGCCAGATTCGTGAACGAATGCTCTAGTACGATTCATCATGTAATACTACCACTTGAATCGCTGTGGAATATTCCACAACGATTCTTTAGTGAAATTTAGACTACTTTCTTAAACGATTCTTCATAGAAATTTTGTTAGTTGTTAACATTGCAATAATTAAAACATATTTTATTTTAGTTGAATTTCATTTTATTTCTGATAAATTTATTTATTTAGATTTAGTACATAGTTATATAGTGCTACTTTAATACAAAATTTATATTATTTTTGTTTTTCACTCGATGCATCTGAAAACGTAAAAAAATTTTTTTTATTGAAATAAAATAGTTTTAAATACTTACCGAAAAGAAATGATTTAATAGCTGGTAATGGCTATTTTACTTCTCTCCATGACTGTCTTCAAAGTTTATTGTTACCAGAACCAGATTGCTTATCAGCCGCCATAATTATTTACTCTCTGTAAAAATTTGAACAAAAATGTTTTCTCTTTACTTAAGTACACTTTCGCGTTTTTATAGTTCACATTATTTTTTGTATATTTAAAAAAACCATTACTTAAAATTGAAAAATATTTTCTCACGAAAAAACATACTTATGAGCTACAAAGTTATACAATGTTGATTTTGTCTTGTTTTAGTTCACTTTATTAAAACTTGTATAAAGATGGCATACTGATCAGAGAATTAACCAATCAGAACACATTAAAATGTTATAGAAAGATTCGAGATAGAATCGTAGTGTAGTCTTCCTATGGAAATGCTGTAGAAACTTTCTCCTGTAGAAACGAAATTCGTTGGGATTAGTCGCGTTTTATCTTCGAATTGGCTGTCCAGGACAGAGAAAAATATTGGTAAAATACAGGGAGATTTTTAGAACTAAATTGTAGCTAACTTCAAGTGAATATTTTGACAATCGCCATTAACGTTTGTTTACACTTGTGTTATATTTGTTTATTTCATGAAGAGCCATATATTTTATATTTAAACGACGAGATTCGAACTAAAAAAAAAATTAAATTAAAGATTAAATTTAATTTTTTGTTTTGTACGTATATACGTATGTACATATATATAATGTTTTTGACATCTAAAAATAAACATACATGAAGATAGTGTTAATTTCAAAAATAGTACTAAAAATGTCCCATTGTTTATTTCCCTCACCTGTTCTGAACTGCTCTCGATAAAACACAAGATTTGTTGCGAACTGGTAAAAATAAATTTAATTTGCCAATTTATTTTAAAGAGATTAATTAAAATGGATGGATAAACGATAAATATTTAATATTTATGCAATCAAAATTGAAATAATTTTAATTTGAACGAAAAAATATAAATAAAACAATCGCTGTCCCGGACAGTTGTCCGAAGAAAAAACGCGACTATTATTGTGTTCGCCTGTTATTATTCCATCTGTAGGCGAACACAATAATAACATTATTTTATACTAGAAAAAATGCGATCTTGTTTATTTTTTACACAGTCAAATTTAGATATGTCGTTTTGTAAGTTTTTAGTAGATGAATTTGTAAATATTATCATTTATATTTACAAGCGTAGAAAAAATAGCATTTTCTACGCGTGGTAAAAACGTTTTTGCGTTCCTGAACTTATGAAACCGTTCAGTCACGCAAAAAGAGACGTTTTCACCACTTGTATAAAAATCTACTATTTTCATCTACATTATTTTTATTTTATTTCCTACATCTTAACATGATTGTTCTATGTCTTATGATTGTTTGAATATTGGTCTATGTCCTATTTTATTGTCTGATATGATTGTTTAGTTATTCATTCTTGGAATATTGTTCTTAAAATGTTATTGTGACACATATTGTAACATATCCCAATGCACATTTTATTTAAAAAAAACATACCTTAAAAATTAACTGGCATGAAAATCGTTTCCAATAAAATTGATTCGATCTCGGAAACAAATTTAATTAACAACCGATTCATTAAACACGAACCATCTAAAAAAACCAACTTCATCTTTGTTAAAAGAAAAATATTAATAATTTTCATAACACAATTTCCAAAAACGAATTGTTTCCTGCATGCAATTTAGATTTTTATAAAACGTGTTTTCCACTTTTTTCTTCTCAAAATCTTAAACTTATCTATATAAATGTTATTCGTGACGCATTTTCGTTGTTGTTTTTATTCAATGTTTAATTTATTTATTTGTAGCATGGCAACATGTTAACTTTTATCATTGAAAGTTGTTTTTTTTGCAGTATAAGATAACATTGGAACTAGGCTTATATACAAAATATAAATATAAATGCTATTAAGACAAATATCCTATGTTTCTATTTCTGCAGACTATATGTAAGTAAGTTAAAGAAACGAGAAGAATTGGTAAAATATTCTTGTCTTGTATAGCTTTGGGAAATGCATTTGAATAGATGTTGAGATATAAGACTTTAATTAAAAAAATTGAAGTGAAATATAGATTTTAATTGCACAATGTTCAAGTTTTTTTAAGTTTGTTTGTTCAGTTAATATTTTAATATACCTCGCGCGTTTTTCTAGAATCTGTTTCTTTCATCAAGATTATGTTTGCTTTTGATAAAAGGACAAAGAATACAAGCTGTAAAATAATTTTGAAAACAATGTATAAATGTGCATTAATTGTAAATGTTACAAAATATTCGTTGCCCAAAATTGTGCATAATACATGTCATGCACATGGTGTGCATCATATGTGCACATGTCGTAAAACGCCTTAGCACATATATGCATACACATTGCATTGTAAAAATAGGCTAATCCAATAACCTGAAGCTTTATCCATTGACTTTTGTAAGATTTAACGGTATTTTATTAATTCATATCACACCAATGATAAAACCAATGAACAAGATCGAAAGTTAACACAGCATGACGATCATACTGTCACGTTTTTCAACCTTACTTCGAATTGACATTACTCTCAATTCGATAAACGTAATTCCCAAATAACCTTCTGGATCATTAATTATTAAGCAAAACACCGGGCTTAATTAAGTGTTCAACACCGCTATTGTTCCACAACAACAGAAAACAAACAAAAACTGGAAAACAAACAATATTCTTTAACAAAATTATTTGCAGGCTTCAAAAACTACAACGGTTGATTGCAGAAGTTTCCAGTTCACAATGTTAAAAATAATACATAAAATTTCTTTGAAATAACAATTATGCCCTTATTCAAAATTCAATTTCATTTACCATAACCACATTCCACTTAATCTATTTACACTATCAGAATCTAATTTAAATTACAACTTTACATAATCGCAGTCTAATATAAACTAATTTTCTTTCTACAAAAAGAATTCCTTACATATAATTTTGCTTCATTTCTCGATTATTTGAGGTCAATTTCTTTACGAAGAAACCCGAGAAAATCTAAGTATATTCGATAACATTATTTTAAATAACATGTTGATTTGATTCATAAAATAATTCAATTTTATTTCATGATTTTGTTTTTATCTTTAACCCTTTTTCTTGGAACAAATGTGACGTTGAATACAATTTTGGTTTGTATTTCATTGCGATTATGTTGAATCGTAAAAACACATATAGTAATCAATTGAGTTTAATTTAATAACACATGCTCGTGTAAATCATCCCTTGATGGCCCAAAAAAAACTGGGATATCCTAAAAGGGTTTATTGTTGTGGTTTTTAAAGTTCTTTAAATATTATTTTTGCACATATGCACGTTTCTCGTTGAAATTAATCTATAACATTCAACTATAGACAACGAACTAAACTTGCATGCACTAATTTACAAATTAAGCTCAAAATATTATTTTTATACAACGCGAAGAACTTTTGAAGTGATTTTCACCTTTTCGTATACAATTTACATCCTTTACATTTTTTCAGCCACCATTGATTTAATTTTTTTCCAATAATACTAGTTATAGGTAAGACTACGTAATAGTACATTATGATGCTAGGACGTAAAGCTAAAGATTTTGGACGTATGTGGAGTTTGCAAATCGAGGCGCTAGCCGAGATTTGCACCCATATTAAGTCCAAAATAGCTTACGTCCGTGCATCATATACTATTTTTTATTCGCCGCAAGCAAAATATTTTAAGAAAAGTTGTTTATTCTAAATTAAAATTATAGATTTTCATAAATTTTAAAATAAAAATATGTGGAACAAGTAACCTTTGACAAAATATTTATTATTTTTTCCAAATTATTGTGTAGCTATGACAACAAACGATAACAACTATTTTAATTGGATAATGAAATTTTGAATTTGAGGGTTGCTTTGATAAAAATTTTTATTTTTCATAGAATTTAAACAAATACAAACTGCTTTTTACTTTTTTGGACGTAGCTATGACAACAAAATAAATAGTTGAAAAGTGATACTTTAAGGCCGCAAATCACAGTAATATGTAGGCGAATAAGAAATAACTTTTCTAAAACAAATAGGCTCACATTTAAAAAACACAAAAAACGTTATTTATAATAAAAGAAAAATGTTGAAATTTGAATTTTATTTGTTTGCTTTTAAAAATTGTTGCCAGTTAAAATCTTGTTACACAAAACTTAAAATAAATAAAATGTCACGAAAATTTAACTAATTTCAAAAATAATTTAATTTTACAAATTAAATTTAAATAGTTAATTTGTTAAACAATGTACGTTGAAATACTTCTGGCACAGTAACACTCCTGATGACAATTTGATACTCTTTGATAAAAATTTCATGCTGCCCGATCAATGTTTTATTGACGAGAATTTTCCATATTTGTTTCTTTTTTATATACATTGGTCACTTAGATACCTGATATCTGATTCTGTTATCTGGTACAACACAAAATTGACAGAGATTTTATAGTTCAATTAATTATCTTAGTTCAAATTTATAAACCAGAGATGTTGACAAAATAAGCAACACCAAAAATGCGGAACATTAACAAAATAATTTTAAATGTCGATAAAATATAAAATCTTTTCTCAATATTAATTGAGTTTTCTATAAACCAAAAAATAACAGAAACTCGGCTCATTTCAATGCAAATAAAAGCTTTAAACTTCAATTAAAAATAATTATGCTTTCAATCAATTTTGACATGTAAAATTTATGGTAACATATTTTGCAATATTCAATGCAAAACTACAATAATTAAATTAAACGACATTGATCTAATTAGTTTTAACAATAAAATATTTTCTTAGGAAACAAATTTGTAATTAACTTTCAACAACGGTTAAATAATAAGCTTAAAAAATTTTGAAATTTTGTTCCACCAAAGAAAATCAATATAATTAGATGAATTCTTATATAATAACAATTCAATAGATCTAATCTAATTATTAATTTCACAATAAATAATAAATATTAACTAAATATTCTATATAGAAACATTCACTTATTAACATTTAAACTTTTCGTAAATTTAAAAAGAAATGCGAAGAAGTAGAAAGATTAAATTAATTTAAAATAAATCTGGCATAGCAACAACGATCAATATACAATTTTTTTTCAATTAAAACATAAAAAAATTATACGTTTATTATAATAATATATACGAAGAAGCAAGATTGTGTTCCAAAAATAAAAGTAAGAAACATTCATTGAACGAGTGTCCGTTGCGTCCCATTCTCTTTAAGAAATTTGGTAATTTTCTTTTCGTTTTTTTTTCTTTTTTCAATTCGATTTATTTATTGAATTAAAAGTTGATTGTATAGAAGTGGCTTTTTGGTGGATTAATGGATCAGATTATTTTGATTATTAATTTAAAGTTACATATTTATATAATTACAATAATTACTTGTTATGACGGTTAAGAGTAATGGATTCAAGAATTTTTGAAAAAGGAAGATGGTAATTATTTTATGTTGAGGATGAAATAATGTATTACATGAAATTTGAAATCACAAAACAAAACACACGTGGTCGGCGTTTAAAATTTAAGAAAATAAATGATAAATGAATCTGCTAAACTGAGTTGTCAAATTTTGTAAAACCGTTTTGTACTTCGTTCTCAAAGCTTTTCTCTCCTTACTCAGAAGTTTTCATATCAACATGTTGCAAAAAAAAAATTTATTGCCGAATGATTCAAATAAAATAATAAAAAAAGCTGAAAAACGATGAGAAGACCAATTTCTAGGCAAACGTGTAGCATACACCAGTATTTTCAAAATTAGCGTGCACACCACTACTACAGTTAAGAACGTTTACTGGAAATGGTAACTTTCAAGTGTTTGTGAAACTGGTCACATGCAAATATCAACATGTTTTGTTTTTAGCATGTACGAAGTTGTAGAGTGCCTGTCAAACCTAGGAGTCTAAAAGCTCAAACAATTAAAACGTTATAACAATACATCGCCTAAAAATGCTGAAACTGAAGTGGGTAATCAACAATAAATAAATAAAACTTGGTATTCACTCCATAGGAGAATTTTAAGTCCTCATGAGGGAATAATTAGATAAAAACTCATTTGCAAAACAAAAACCCTGTCTTTATCAAGTATGTTGGGACATGTTTCTGGTCAAAATATTAGTTTAAATGCGATTTAGAGTAAGCGAACAGAAAGATGATATTCAATATATCACAACAGTTTAGAGTTTAAAACGAAGCCTAATTCCATATCGGTAACTGATCCAAACTAATATGGGGCGCTGTAAGCAGCTCTAAACAATTTCTTAGAAATATTAGTCACTTATTTTTAGAATTTATTTAACATAAACACGTACTCACAAAAGATAAGTACTGTAGAGATTTGGACTATTATAAAAAATAAACTGAATTCTGACCAATAGAATCTCTTATTTTATCACAAAATATATATAAACCATCTAATAAATACATGAACAGAACAAAAATAAATTAATTAGAATTATATAAATTAAAATACATTAGCTTGCATTATTGAATGTTGAATGTTGATCCGCTGTAAATTGACATTTCACTTGTCCCAAACTATAATCTATCGTTGCCGATTGATTACAATATTGAGCCATCTCGCCACATAATCTCAAATCATTATCAGTTTAATTATCATGCATAAAAAATTTTGTTGCGACTTCTACATAATTGTCAAGGCCTTATGCACTTGTAACCATTTTTACAACATAACATAAACAATTTTTTTTCAATATTTTTAATTAAAATCAAACTAAGGCACATCACAAGTAAAAATGTGATATTAATTTTATTAATTTTATGTAATCTCCCGACCAAAACAAAAATGGTCAAGTATATGTAGTAAGATTTTTCAGAATTTTGTTTCTTTTTCTATTTTTCTTCTCATTGTACATAAATTAATAATTTCTTCATCCAAAAATCTTCCAAATATTAAATTCAACCGGATTAGATGGTTTGGTCATGTAGAAAGGACCCCATTACATAGAATTATTAAAACGCGTCCCAACAACAAGCAGCTGGTGTTCGTCAGAGAGGAAGACCTAGACAACGCTGGCGTGATATATATATATATATATATATATATATATATATATATATATATATATATATATATATATATATATATATATATATATATATATATATATATATATATATATATATATATATATATATATATATATATATATATATATATATATATATATATATATATATATATATATATATATATATATATATATATATATATATTGTAATAAACTTCGTCCAGAATGGGTTAATTTTATTTACTCATTCATTATTTAAAAGTTAACTCCTTTTTCAATCTTTTACTTGTATTGCAAATTGTATTGCATAAATTAATGTAAATTAAATTTGTTATACAAATGTTTACAGTAATGAATTAAAAGGAGTTACCTAATACATTTTGCATAAATTAAATTTGAGTTCGCTAATACAAATGCAAGTATGAATGAAAACAGGTGTGGCCTATTTCAGATGTACGGACTACGTAGTATTGATTTCTAGTGGATTATAGAAGTTTCGATTTATTTATTTTTCGATATAAATAAGCAAACAAAAATATCAGATAGTCAGTTTTAATTTTGCAATTAAAAGTGTTTTACAAATATTCGAAAGTATAAGGAATAATCGGTGGTATTTGAGCCTGGGTACTAATAGTAAAAGAATTTGAACTTAGTGGAATAGTAAATACAGATTTTACGATTCCGAATATTATTGATTCAAATTGTGGAAAAGCAGTGAAGTTTATGGTACATAAATTGGAGACCCTGGAATTTATTGTAAGGAAAAACGGAAGCTGCTGTAATTTGTTGAATAATAAAGTTTGAGATTCTGTTAACTAAAGATCTGTCTTTTACTGTCGTGTTTGTCCAATAATCTAAAAGAACCAACGAAGAGTCGTTACAGTGGTGTCAGAAGTGGGATTATTGGAACAATGGTCAAGACAGTAAATATTAGTGATCTCAGCCAGACCCAGCTGAAGGATGAGTTGAAGAAAAGGAATGCTCCAATCCATGGAACGAAGGCACAACTTGCATTCCGGCTGCGTAAAGTTTTAGAAGAAGCAGGCCAAAACACAGAGGTCATAGAAATAGAGCCGGACGAAGCTCCGGTTCAGAATGCCCCAGTAATTGATCCGATGATGGTGTTGATGAAAGAAATGATGGCACAGCAACAACAACAAAAAGTAGAGCAACAACAACAACTTGCTGATATGATGGCCCGACAAGAAAAACAGGCAGCAGAACAAAAAGTACAGCAACAACAACAACTTGCTGATATGATGGCCCGACAAGAAAAACTGGCAGCAGAACAAAAAGTAGATCAACAACAACAACTTGCTGATATGATCGCCAAACAAGGAAACGATCTGATGGCCCGACAAGAAAAACTGGCCGCAGAACAAAAATTAGATCAACAAAAACTACGTGAAGTAATCGAGTCACGTATATCCAGTGCGGAGGTTAAAATCAACCACATGGAAAGGGAGCTGCGGAAAGTTACCGAAGAACATGAAGAGAAATTACGCAATCTTTCGAGTGAATTCCGTCAAGAAATAGCACAAGTAAAGTCAGGTAGCATGATCAATCCATCAACTACTTCAGCCCCAGCTAGAGTGCAAACACCCGCATTTGATGGATCTACATCGTATCAGATATTTAAGATGCAATTTGAGATAGCAACAACTGGGGTTGATCACCAGCAAAAAGCAAACGCACTTATATTAGCATTGAAGGGACCTGCTGCTGAAATTTTGCAGACACTATCAGCGACAGAGCGTGATTACAGCAAGATAATGGAGGCCTTAGAAGTAAGATATGGGGAAAGTCATATGCAAGCTCTCCATCGCATGCAGCTCAAGACACGAAAACAAGGAGTCTGCGAAACTTTGCAAGAATTAGAGGCTGACATTGTGAGACTGGTTAATCTATCATATCCGAATTATAACGCTGAACATCGAGACGAACTGGCAGCTGATACATTTATCAATGCTCTTCGAGATGTGCAAATGAGAAATCAGCTGTATCTAAGCGGGAAGAAACTACCTGCGGAAGTCTTAGCATTGGCTCTACAAATGGAAGCTGGAAAAAGAGCGTTTGGCTCAGATAGAGTACGTCAGATGGAAGTTGCTGAGGAACCACTGAAAGCAGCGCTTGATGAAGTGATCATGCGTGTCAAAAGTTTGGAAGATAAACCTGAACGAAATCAACGAAGTAGATCTAGCAGAGTAAGATGCTGGAACTGTGGGAACCTAGGGCACATCAGACGGGAATGCAAAACACGAGTAGCAGCAAAAGAAGGAGTAGTTCCAGTCCAGACGATGAACCTCTCAAATAAGCAAGTGGATGTTAAAATGGAAGGAGATTGCCGTGTTGAACACCGTAAGAAAAGGATACAAAGGGAATGCAAAACACTAATAGCTGCAAAAGAAGGAGTAGTTCCAGTCCGGTTGATGAATCTTTCAAACAAGCAAGTGGATGTCAAAAAGGAAGGAGATTGCCGCGTTGAACACCGGAAGAGAAGGATACATTGTAACGCCGAAGATCTTTCAAGAAGACCCTGTGTTGAGGAGCGCAAGTCATGTAGCAGAACTGAGGGAAACGAGGCAATGAAAGTGAAGCAAATTAAGTTCCAAACTCCTGACGATTGGTGTACCGAGGCAATGAAAAGAGAGCAGCTAGAAGATCCAGCTATGGCTCCAATATTGAAATGGAAAACTGAGGGAAGGCGACCGGAGTGGAAAGAGGTAGCACCTTTAAGTACGGAGGTGAAATGCTACTGGGCGCAATGGGACTCACTAATTATGGACAACGGGATACTAAAAAGAAAATGGGAGTCTGCTGATGGAAAGAAAGTGTTGGAGCAGCTGGTGTTGCCGTCAAGTCGAGTGGAAGAGGTACTGGGAAAGCTGCATGGAAGTATTTCTGGAGGACACCTGGGAGTCAATAAAACCCTAGCCAAAGTAAGGGAGAGGTTTTATTGGGTAAGGTATCGAACAGACGTGGAGCAATGGTGTCGGCGATGCGATACTTGTGCAGCAAGCAAAGGACCAAAAACTAGAACTCGAGGAGAGATGCAACAGTACAATGTGGGTGCCCCAATGGAGAGAATTGCTATAGACATCGCGGGGCCATTTCCGGAAACGACAAAAGGTAACAAATACATCATGGTGGTCATTGATTACTTTACAAAATGGCCGGAAGCTTATGCAATACCGAACCAGGAAGCAGTTACGGTCGCGGAAACATTAGTCAATGAATGGGTTTGCAGATATGGAACACCGCTCGAGTTGCATACCGACCAGGGAAGGAATTTTGAATCTCAACTGATGGAAGAGCTGTGCAGAACACTCGGCATTAGAAAAACACGAACTACACCTATGAACCCACAATCGGATGGCATGGTAGAACGATTCAACCGAACCATGGAAGAACATTTGTCAAAGGTAGTAGAAGCCAACCAAAGAAATTGGGACAAGGATCTTCCGTTATTCTTGATGGCCTATCGTAGCGCAGTGCACGATACGACAAGTGAAACGCCAGCGAATATTATGTTCGGAAGAGAACTTCATCTTCCTAGTGACATCGAGTTTGGCATCCCTGGAGGTCTGGTATCCACGAAAACAGATTATGTGGGACAACTAAGGGAGAAGATGAATAAAATCCATCAGCAGGTTCGAGACCACATTAAGATTGCCAGTGACAAAATGAAAACCAGGTACGACATAAATGCAAATAGTGGCGGTTTTCAAGAAGGAGAATTGGTATGGCTATACAACCCCAGAAGAACTAAGGGAAGATCACCCAAGCTGCAGCCAGATTGGGAAGGCCCATATAAAATAATCAAACGAATTAATGATGTCATCTACCGCATACAAAAGGGACCCCGTACCAAGATGAAAGTGATACATCTGCAAAGGTTGGCACCGTACCAAGGTAACAGCACCAATGCGATCTCTGATATTGTTCGGGACGAACAAAACTAAATGGAGGGCAATGTAATAAACTTCGTCCAGAATGGGTTAATTTTATTTACTCATTCATTAATTAAAAGTTAACTCCTTTTTCAATCTTTTACTTGTATTGCAAATTGTATTGCATAAATTAATGTAAATTAAATTTGTTATACAAATGTTTACAGTAATGAATTAAAAGGAGTTACCTAATACATTTTGCATAAATTAAATTTGAGTTCGCTAATACAAATGCAAGTATGAATGAAAACAGGTGTGGCCTATTTCAGATGTACGGACTACGTAGTATTGATTTCTAGTGGATTATAGAAGTTTCGATTTATTTATTTTTCGATATAAATAAGCAAACAAAAATATCAGATAGTCAGTTTTAATTTTGCAATTAAAAGTGTTTTACAAATATTCGAAAGTATAAGGAATAATCGGTGGTATTTGAGCCTGGGTACTAATAGTAAAAGAATTTGAACTTAGTGGAATAGTAAATACAGATTTTACGATTCCGAATATTATTGATTCAAATTGTGGAAAAGCAGTGAAGTTTATGGTACATAAATTGGAGACCCTGGAATTTATTGTAAGGAAAAACGGAAGCTGCTGTAATTTGTTGAATAATAAAGTTTGAGATTCTGTTAACTAAAGATCTGTCTTTTACTGTCGTGTTTGTCCAATAATCTAAAAGAACCAACGAAGAGTCGTTACAATATATATATATATATATATATATATATATATATATATATATATATATATATATATATATATATATATATATATATATATGTATATATATATATATATATATATATATATATATATATATATATATATACACAGAGCCTTGACGACGCTTAATTACGCCCTAGGCAAGAATAAGATTTGACGCCCCTACCCTCCTCTCCCCTCTACAGAATTGGTTTGTTTTAAACACTGTTTATAACAATGTTCAAAACAAATTGGTTTTTATTCCAAAAAAACAATGTTTTAAACAAAAATTTCATTTTTTTAAATATAGCAATGTTACTTATTTGTTTTTTAATTGAATTGTTTCATAATGTGGTATTTTATCGTTTTTAATACATTTACACCTAATACGCCATTAAAATTTTGAAAGTTTTTAAAAGGAATCACATGTCAAAACATTTGTACAAAAGTGCTGGCGGATCTGGTATTCGATTGCCGACAAACGCAATTCGTTTAATTTCTAAATAAAAAGTGACAAATATGTGTCATTACTGTGAATCAAAAGGAACAACCTAGTTCTGAAAAGAAAATTATAGATTCGGTGCGAGATTTGTAAAATTAGGTTACATATTTCATCTCATTGTTGATTGACTTGACGTAATGTTTTCCATTACATTAATTTTTCAATAAAAAATGTTGTGTTTAAGAATTTACAATATGTGTCACAACAATACATAGATGCTTTTTAAGACGTAGGTTTCACAACTACATGCATTCTAAGATGTTGACGAACGCTTTCTTTAAACTTTTGGGGATTGAACGCCCCCGAAGTTCGGCAAAGCATTCCGTTTGTACGATATACGGACAAAGGAATCCCTCTGAATTCTGTCACTATGACAGAGAGTGACCTCAATAGTTTGACTGTTTGCACAAAGCGATTGACGTGTATAACAGGAAAAAGAATATGATTGAGAAAGAACATGATGGATTCGATTTCAAATATTAAAATTTTTACCAGATACTTAAAATGTACATGATAAAAAGGCTTAAAAATTTTAAAACCAGTCGCAAATGCTTGGGAAGCAAATGAATGCAGTCTTAGCCAATAAGTAATTTGGAAACAGTAACGACATGATTTGGATTTTTTTTGGTCATTTTGGCAGCCCTGTGAATAAGTACGAATTTGGAAACAGTTACAACATGATTTGGATTTATTTGGACTTGTGATCAGTTTTACAAAAAGAAAAAAAAATCGTAACGTTATATGCGTTTCGTTTTTATGCATTATATTTTTTTTTGCGGTACGTTATTTCGTTATGGAACAGACAAATATTTTTTCTTTTTTAAGTGTTTCCGTTGGGATTCGAACTCGTAACCTCATCAGTGCCAGAGTGAGCGCAAATCTATTCATTTTGCTACCAATGTGATGATATTTGGAAGTTGAGACTTCATCATCACTCTATTTACTTAAGTTGAATTCTCAATAGTCATTAGACTCCTATTTTCCGGAAATATTTTAACATTATTTTGGGGATTAAATCTCTAGACAACACTATTGTGTGAATTCATATGAGGTGTAATATTTCTATATTATAGGCCACATTTTAAGTCACGTGTATAGTCATTATTGATTGCTTCCAATCAATGTGAAATCAATAAGCGACACTTGGTCAATTATTTCATATATTGGCTTGCATATTAGACAACATTTTGGGGAATTTGAATTATTCTGGATTTTTGTGAGCAATTAAATTCAAGGGAAGTAATTTGAATTTTTCAACTCAAAGGTATGGTTGGCAATATCTCGTAAAAAACTCTGTTTTTCTTTTTTACGTGTTTTGGTTGGGATTCGAACTCGTAACCTCATCAGAGTGAGATCAAATCAAAAATTTACAAAATGCTTAATATTTTGCCACAAATATCAAACAAATTTTAGAATTACCAAAATCTTTAGTTAAAGCGTGCACATACATTTAAAAAGAGCAGATATGTCGGATTTTGTATAATCGATATTTGCAAAATCGTTTATAAAACGAAATAAAATATTTACGTTATCGTTACGTTTTACGTTATTGTCACCAGATGAATTTTTAAAACGATACGAAAGTAATTATTATTAACAACGCTACTTAAGTTCGTTATTTCATTTTTACGTTACGAGTAACGTTTTGCAACACTGCTTGTGATGCAAACACCCATTTCCACGCGTTTAGTCAGCATTTATGACATCATTACATTACGTTGCTGTGTAACTGTGTAACTATCCAAATGCACTTTTTAATGAAAATTTCATTGTTTTAGAAAATAAAGAAAATGAATCGGCATCACTTTCGTCGAAGAAATTTGCCACTAAAATTTTCCACATTTTATAAATTATGTACCAAATTAACTCTGTTCTGTGCAACATTTTCTATAAATGATCTTTGTGAAAAATTATCTGACGCTAAGCAAGTGACCGCTGCCCCTTGTTTAGATTCCAATTTATTTGGACTGAAAAGTGAAATAAAGTAATTTGTAGTTTGAAATCAATCTCAACGTCAGTCAGGAATTGAGCGCGTCCTTTATAAATTTGGCTTGGTACATAGGAAACTCCTAATCCAATTTTATACGGACTACTAGTTTTTATTAATCAACCGTTTAAAATATGTACCAATGAAACCGACGGTTTTGAGTTTTTTTAAATGCAAATATATATTTTAAATTGAAATAAAAATATATTGCTTTCATATTCAAAATCTTGTTGTTTTCAATCTTTTGTTAAAGATTATACTGTTTCACCCAACCAATATTCTTATGAGGATGATATGAATATTGTAATCCGTAAACTCTATTTCTTTATTTAATCAAATTTTTACATGCATCAGGTCATTCGGGACTCAGGTTTAACATAGGTCACAGATTTTTTATCATAATTAAAATTTCTGAAGTTTATGTTAGCCAATAAAAACAAAAACGTCATTAGATTGAGCGATAAATTATTCTTTGGCATCTTGCATGGGACAAATATTTGAGAATATTCAAGAAATCTAGAGAAGCTTAAAAAAGATTCTTAACAATCGTCGCAAAATCTTGAGAATCTTACCGAATCTCTTGAGAATTTCAAAAAATCTTGAGTACATTTGGACATACAGAGTTCCTTCAGATAATCTAGGGAATCATGAGAATCTTGTAAATATGAAGAGAACCTCAAAAATCTTTAGAGAACCTTTAAATAATCCTACAATATTTAGGATACCTATTTTCTTTGTGATTTTCCACTCCAATTAGATATTTTAACTTAAAACAAAAAAAAACGAATCTCCGTAGTATAAAATATATTAAATACAAAAAATGTGTTCTCATCTCAATTTCTGGGCCCTTCAAATAAAACGCCCTAGGCGAGTGCCTAGTTTGCCTACCCTTCGTCTCGGCTCTGATATACATATATATATATAAACACTTCTATGTCTATTACATTTTATTAGGCTGGAATTGAAATGAATTGGTCAATTACTAGCGAATTTTTTTTATATATCTTACTTTTAGAAAAATATTCAAAATAATCAATTAAAAGTAATAAAGCACATATAGAGTTACATTTGAGCAAATATTATATGGACGGGATTCAAAGTGTAACGAATGGTTAGAGTTCAGGATTACCACAAGCAATCCTGACGCCCTGAGGATACGCGCGCCTTGAGTTGCGTTCGGTTTGTGGGTTCGATAAATTCTCAGCTCACTACAAATGCTGAAATACACGCGATAAGTTTTAAAAGAGGACTGCATCAAAGGTTCCAAGGAAAAAGACTTTGACGACCGAACAAATCCAGAGAAACTGTGACTACTGCCAAATATAATTATTAAGTTTCAAAACAAAGAAAAATTTCCAGATTGTTCCACCCAGATTGTTCAGACGGTCTATTTCGGGTTTTACTCTAAAGAAATTCTCTAATGATTTGCTAATTTATTTCGCTGTCGGCCCTTAAACTTCAACAAACATAAAACATTTTTTGAAGTGACAACTTCTTAAGGCACGCTATGCGATTTTGTGTGAGGATAAATTTATATATATTTAAATGATCGTCACGCTAAATAAATATATTAAATATAAAATACCTATATTCAGTCGTAACTCATAACGTTTCAAATTGTAATATGGATATCGCGGCCGACAGAGGTTCTATTAGGTCAAGAGTTCAATTCCTATAGTGGTACATTTTTTTATTGTTTTTTTTATTTTTTACCAAATACAAATATAAATTAATTTTTAAGAATTTTGAATTAATCGATAATGCAGTTTTTAAAAGTTATTGATGCTGTCTAATTATTTTTTCGATACTAACATGAAGATTATTTTTTTTTTTTGCAGAAAGTGCTAAAAATAATAAAATCATGGTTTTCCCATAATTCTTTTCTATAATTTCATTCCCGTGAAATAAAATAAGGCTAATAAAAACTACTATTTGAACATGAATTTCTCTTTAAATATGAGTTGACATCTTCATCACAAGAGATTGATTTAAACACATTAAAAGGATGCGGATAATTTACGGTATTTACATTAATCGATAGTGTAGTTTTTTAAGGTTATTGCTATTGTCTTTTAATACAGTGTGACGTCAACACGAAAGAAATCTAGAATGTATGCAGAGAATTTTTACGACATCTCAATATTTTCTTCAGTTTTTAACAGAAATGTTTTGGCTGTATTCTAAACCAAAACTTGTTTGAATCTTATTTGTTGAGACTTAGGTGACCTAAAGAGGTGACTTATTTGCAATTTTTGTTCCATAGAAAAATCTAATTTGATTTGTAAAACTTTTTTTCGATCCGTAATAAAATTAATATAATAATTTAAAATGGGAAAAATAGTTTGAAAACTCTTTAATTGATCAAATTAAATAAATCGTTTTAATTAAATTTATTTTCGAATTTGCTTTTATGTTGCTGTCAAATTAAGTATGCTAAATCATTTGGAATAGCTTTTAAATGCTTATTTAAAATGGAGGTGAATAAATAAGCTTACATAAATAAGTTTCAAATAAATCGTCGTTTAGAATACAGCCCCAGTGGCTTTCTGTTTTTTATACTTTTAGTTGTTGTTTTATTTTTTAATTTTTTCTATTTTCTGTTGGTGATTGTTGTACCATTTTTTAAGTGAAAACTTCTTTAGGTACGTGGTGTGATTTTGTATGGGAAAAAATTTATGTATTCGAGTCATCGTCACGCTAAATAAATATTAAATATAAAATAAATATTAAAAGAGAGTGAGATAAATTGTAATCATTTGCTATTTTTTTTTTTGATTTATAATTTGTTTTTTTCTCTTTTTTATTGAATTTGATTTTTTCTCGGTTTAAGTGTGATATAGTAAGCAAAGATTTTGTTGTATTTTTTAGTAAAATAAAAAAAAATTGTGTCATATTTGATTTGCATCTTTACACTTTTTAATAAAGAAAACGCAATCAATAATACGAATATCCTAAGCCCTGAAATTAATGATAATATATTATAAATAATTTTGCTCTCGTACTCTAAATTCATATTTTGGTTTTTTCTTTGTTATTGAATTTAATGTTTTTCTCAGTTAATAACAGTGTGGAAGTGTGATAAAGTAAGTAAAGATTTTGTTGTATTTAGCGATAAAAACACAGCTATTTCACAGTTTTAAGTTTTCGCTTCTGTCAAAAGTCCTTAAGACTGCCTTTTTTAGTTAATTGCTTTGTTGCGTCACACAATATCAATTAATAATAAATGTTTCTTTCTACATAAATAATGAACATTTTTTTTGTAAAGCTTAGTCATAATATTACATGTACATATAATACAGTTGTTCGAGTTTAGAGAAGGTAGAATTGTTTGTCTGTAGTTGAAGAGAAATTGTTTAATGAGATGATGTATGGAAATGGATTGACTTGCATTTTATATTGAGATGAGATGTATTTTAAATTTTTGCGCAATGAAAAGATAATAAAAAAAAAACAAGAGAAGAAAAATCTTACTATCAAATATACGATCGGGTTATTATAAAATTTTAAATTAAAATAAAAAGGTTATCATGTTAAGTTTGATAAAACAAAAAGCTTGTGTAAATTTATATTGATGTTGATATTTAAGATGTCCTATTGGATTGTATTCAAAAGAGGTTTAACTGGCTTACATGAAATTAAAAGAGGTGCCTTATAATGGATTCAAATCTTAAATGTTGAAGTTTAATGTATATTGTTGTTAAAATTTGTTCAAATTCATACGATAATAATAATAATTGGAATATAAAAGAAAATATCAAGTTGAAAGTTTGCAAACAGTTATATTCAAAATGATAGCTGTAGTGGCAGTCGAATGTTGGATTGGATTAATAATTTGTTTTAAAAGACAGAAATGACTCATCCATAAAATAATTATACTATAAGCTTTATTTCTTTTTGATTTAATTTACATAATTTTTGTTTTGTGATTTTTTTGTGTTAAATTATTTTCTTGTGTACACAACACTGATTTGTGTTTATTTAGGCTTTTTCTTCTATAAAATTTGTAAAATAAGAGATTTCCTAATCAGGATTCCCATTTATTTTTATAAAAAGTCCAAATAGTTCACGTTTTTTCTTTTGACATATTCTCATTCAAAACACTAGCGATAGATAATAGACCTTGCAAAAATTGGGTAATATAAACTCTATTTATGGTTTGCAAATGTTTTCTGTCCCTTTGACATCAAATTAGTTCATATTTTCATTTTTTCTGTTCATTTTTTTGTCAAAGAAAAAACAATTAAATTTTAAAGCTTAGTGGAATGATGTATTAGAGCAGAAAATAGTTCACTGATCTCACTTTAAAAATAAACACAGGCTCAATAGTTCTGTTAGAGGATTTTTCATAGAAATGGAATTATAGGAAACTAAAACCAGCTACATATAGTAGTTAAACATCTCAATAAACCAAATGCATATGTTGTACTCTGATGATAATATATCTAATGTAACTAAACCGGTTTAAAATAAACGAATGAAACTAACATCAAAGCAACAAAGACCTTAGATTTGTTTATTGATTGAGACTATTGACCCTTACAGTTTTTTTTATTTATACTTATAATCAATCTGTCCAATCTGGATTAATTGTCTACTTCGTATTATAAACATGATTAAGTCCTATCAATTTTATTTCAACGTGCTAGTTAAAGGTCAATTCATTTAACTGTCAAAAATTTGTTTTGTTAAAAAAATAAACTTCAAATTTAAAAACATCTCAACTGTATACGCTCGATTGCAATTTCAAATTAAAAAAATGAATTCATAGCGTAAAAAATGTATATCAAAATCACTGATATGTAAATTCATTTTTGTTTATTTCCATCAATTAAAAAACCACTTAATACAACAATAAACGTAAGGAATGAAAAAAAATATATTGGCGACACTAAGCCAAATACCAAACAAACAAAAAAAAAAATTGTAAGAGATTTCGGCCAAATTTTAAATATAAAATTTTTTCGATTTGCTTTTTTCTTTTGGAATTAAAATTAAAGAAATCGAAATCAGATAAATGTTGACTTCTTACGTGTATCGTTTTTTTTTTACTTTGTTATTCCTTTAAATTCGTTAACAACAACAACAACAAATCGACAAGAAAGAAAAGAATTTTTATTTTAGTTTTTGGTCTGGCATCGTCATGAAATCTATTTAAGATGAAGAATTTTTTTATCAGCTTTTCAATGCTTCTTTTTCGTGTTTTATTCCTCCATTCAACCGATTCACATTTTGAATTAACCAACCACCACCAATCGTTGAATTTTTTATCTTGAGAGGAATAAGAAGAAAAGATGGTAAAGAAAACTAACAAGAAGAAATTTAAAATACAATGACGATTTTTTTTATTATTAGGTTGGTGTTGTTTGAAAATGATAATGGTACATGATGATGATCGTCATCATGGAAACGATAATATTGATGATGGTGATTGAATAAAAAAATAATTGAAAACGCTGAGATAAAAGAAAGAAGGAGGGAAAATACCTAAAATAAAACTTTTTTTCGTACTTCTTTTAACTTAGAATTATTTTTACATAAAATGATTATTCTTTCGTTTTGGTTGTATTTAAGCTTTTTATGTTATACACAAGGAGGAAAGGTTAGCAGTGGAGCCGTAAAAATAAATATTTAAAATAAAATTCGTAATTTTTAAAATAAAAATGAACATACAAGAAATTGATAATAAAGCGGTTTAATGGTTTAAAGATTTTATTCTTAGCCTGAAGGTGGTGGTATCAACAAGATATTCGTAAATTTTGTTAACTTAATTTTATTAGTACTAGGCGAATGCAATAAAAAGTTATGCATGGAGGGAAATAAAATTTTACGAATATGATAAACGCAAGACTGGCATTTTTTTTTTTACGGCTTCAGTCATCAGTGTAAGAACCATTCATCTAAGTTTTAGTGTTTTCTTATTTCTTTGTCAAACTAATTTTAAAAATTATTTTAATAATCAGAAGATTTTACGTTCAGATTTTGTGATAATTTTTTTTTCACAAATCTGCCTAACTAGATTGGGAGGATGTAATTACAGGTGAGAAGTGTTTGTTTAATTACAGTATTTTCGAACTAATTTATTTGATGCTAAAGTATTTTCTTAGGATAGCGGTTTGAACACTTTGAATTCTGCTATAAGGCTGGCGTTGCTATAACGGGTATCGACAAATTGGTCAGCAAATAAAATATACTTTTAGTAGGGTCACCGTATATTTTAGAGTTGAGAGTTGAGTTGAGAGTTTTACTAAGGTCGCCGTGTGCTTTAAGTCTATTTGCTCCAGGCTAAAGTGATAAGAGACTTTAATTTCGGCACAACTTTACACAATTTCAAAAATAGACATTTACTGAAGTTTGTATTTTCGTTTAAACGGCATAGAAATGTAAAGGTCCAGATGGCTGTTTGTTTTCTTATTCTTTACCCAGTTTTCATTGCCAGGAGGAACTCCTTATTGATTATTGATAAATACAATATTTATAACGTTCAGTTTTTTATTTATTTAAGTCAGTTTGGGTTTGCAATGGTTTAGGTTAATCTGAATACACTTAATAGTCCCTGGGCCTTCACCTACAAAATTTTGTGATTACCACATATTTTATACTTCGTGATGCGCCTGTCCTTGACGAGCCCGAAAACATTTGTTCTGCAATTTTTTTCAAATCGGCCGCTTTTGCTTTCGGCAAGCTCCGAAAAATGCCGATTGCCCGTGATCTTGTAAATTTTTGTTTTTTTTAACTATGGGGGTTGGAAATTTGATTTAGAACACAAGAGTAACCTTGTCCGACAAAAATTTGTCTGCTATTGTCTAGTCCGACAACCCAAACATCCAAAATGTCAGTTGTCGGACTCGACAATAGCAAACACATTTTGGTCGGACAAGCTTACCCTCGTATTCTAAAACAAATTTCCAACCTCCACAGTCAAAAAAAATAAATGTGGTAGCAAATTTACAAGATCGCGGGCAATCGGCATTTTTCGGAGCTTGCCGAACGCAAAAGCGGCCGATTTGAGAAAAATCATAGAACAAATGTTTTCAGGCTCGTCAAGGACAGGCGCATCACGAAGTATAAAATATGTGGTAATCACAAAATTATGTAGGTGAAGGCCCAGGGACTATAACCATTATGATTTATCGCAGGAAGCTCTTACTATTCTGGCTTGCATATCACACATTTTACTTATTTTTACAAATTTTAACTATATGTCTGTCCGCTTAGCTTTAACATTGTCTGCTTTCCATGATCTTAGCAGTTGGTTCCTGTCTTGTGGCAGTCTATAAGTTCTTAATACTTACTGTTTAAAGAATAATAAGTCTAAAAGCTTGTGTGTTTTGGGGTCAATGGGGGTTGTTGGCTTATGAATGCATGGGTTTGTGTATATACAAGTTAATTAATCTGTGATTTGGGGGTCCATTTAACAATAAATTTGCAACTCTGTGAACATGCAAATTGGTCAGTACAAGTCTGAGTTTTGAGTCCAGTAAGGTTTTTTTATCTGTGCAACAGATGATGGATCAGGAAGTAATGAGGTTCTGATTCTAGGAATCTGCTGGTCAATTAGCTTAAAAGTTTTTGAGTTTAGCTTTACTGTCCGAGAGCCACTAGGCTTATGAGTCAGTACACTTGCAAAGTCAATTGTTCTGCGAGTTTAAAGTCTACAGGCTGTAATTGCAGTAACTTTCTAAGTTCAAATGGTTGGCATTGACTACTTTGGGCTCTATAATAATCCTGTTAAAAAATATTTTCTTCTTTATTGCAGATTTATTTAACGTTTATTGTCTAATAAACTCAACGGTAATGGCTTGAATGCTTTAATATTTTTAGATTTTAAATATGCAGGAACAAAATTAAGGGAGAAGAAACATTCAGAAGCAGAGAATAAAATATAAACTCCCTTTCATAGTCGCCACAAAGTCTGGTTGCTGTAAAAAAGGGAAACCGCTTTCACTGCTTTTTGGTATGATTATTTTACAACCTACAAAACCAAGAGTGAAAGATTTTGGTTGATCCTTACATCTTTTGATTCGGAGATCTAAACGAATCTTGATCACACTGAAGGCAAAAAGAAATTTCAATACACAAACGCATTATCAAAATTCCACAATATCAATATTTGGTTTGGCTACAACTGTAAAATTTATTTATTACTTATGAAAAAAATACAGGTAAAATTGGTAATATTACGTAATTTTACTATAGCTTGGTAAAATTGCAGTTAAATTTGAAATTGTCGCTGAATTTTGTTGATGCTGATTGCAAATAGCAATCGAATCGAGAGAGGTACGTGCGGTAGCATCCCTAGCAGATCAAGTGAGCTCAAAAATTTTTGTTGAAAAAACCGCTTTATCTGCTTCCAAAATAGTTAAACTGATTAATATTATTAAGTTGGTAAACGTCTTTATACTCTGCCAATCGTACATTTTATTTTTGGTTAAAATTGGGCAGCAATTTTTCACAAATTCCTCATTGTAAGTCAGCAAATTTCAGAAGTTATGAGGCGGTGAATTCATGAGATTAGATCAAACGGCCTATCGGTTTTCAATTCCAAGCAATAGATGTGTGGAATATCTCAGCTGATTGACCGCAACTAGGCACATATATTTGTAGTTAAGTTTAATGTCTTTACGTGTTGCCACAAAATATAATACTTCAAGTAAGCATTTATTTCGTCCACTATGGTGTCAATAAAGTACATCTTACAAAAAAAAAATGCGTACGTAAATGGTGTGACCAGTTCTCGAGTGATCAGCTAGGACCAATAAAGAGCTTTGAACGGTTTTTTGTACATTATTCGTCCAAAAGCTTGCATAGCCGCAATACTTTTCTCATGCCAAATGGCTAGGCAATGTTGCACGTGTTTGTTTGTTCAATAACAATTACAAACCAGAATGTACAATTCTTCCCCCTGGTAGCATTTTGATAGCTAATTCAACTGACATAAGAGGTAAGACTATGAAATTTTGGGGCCGGGTAGGAACGTTTTATACTATCTATAGGCATTTGCGATTTGTATTTCTAATATAACTCCATAGCACTGTTGACAACTTTTAATTGCGGAAAAGATGTTGAACCGGTCACATTTTACAAAAGCATGTAAAGAAAGTAGCATACAACATGACTCGAATGCACCATGTGCAATTTGAATATTGTAGTTTCTTTGAATATGCCTGGTTGTCGTTTAAATGATTTTCTACTTCCATTTTATGTGTAATACGTAAACACAGCAAGCACAAACGCAAAATTTTGACATAACGTGGCATTTTTTCCACAGATGCGACATTTTGACATAACGTAAAGAAAGTAATCAACGTTGTAACCAGCATGTTCAAGCTTTGTTGCTTTTTCAGCTGTGAAAATATTTATTTCTATGTTTTAGATGAACTGCTAATTGAACAACACGTGGACTTCGTTCATGTATGGGAAATGAATAAATTTACCATACAACTTTATTGTTGCTTATGTATATTCCTGCTTGACAAGTAACACTGTGCAACTACGTATATATACATGAACAAGTGCAAGTACACAAGAGCAAGAGCAAGTGCTTGAACATAATATATTTGATTTGTATTTTATGTTTCTATAAACTAGAAATGATTGTGATAGCAATCAATTTTGAATTAAATAAAATTGTAATTATAATTTCATTTTTAAAATTGATTTGTATTTTACCAATCTAACAGGTAAAATCGTGAAAAAATATTTTACATCCGTAGGTTTGGCGCAGTTGAGGTTTTTGAGATCAATTTTACTGCGGTTGATATCTTTCTCTTACACTTGCACTGAAATTAAGTCACTATCATTATCACGTACACCAAGAGGTGTTTGTTTCACAGTAAAACAATCGATTGAAAGCAAAACCACAAAATTTGATGTGATGAATTTCAAGAAACCAACTTCTGTCACACTTTTACAACATTTTGTAAAAATGATGATTTATGCTCCATTTTTTAGATCATCGCACATTGAATTTAGCGTTTGTAATGAATGGCTAACAAGTTGAACAGGAATTCAGCTGATAGGAGCTTGATACCATTTTAATCAAATATTTTAAGTGAAACTTTAACAAGCTTCAATCCCCAGGTTTTCCAATTGTTCAACCAATATGGTTGATAAATTGGAGATTCGCTCTATAAGCTTGAGTACACATATAAATAATAATCGATTAAATTAAGATTTTAGGTAAAACTTGATCAAAAATATAATACATGTAAACGACAGTTGTTCAAAGTGTCTTCGTCCCTCTATGGAACATAAACGACAACAAAAAAAAAGCGGATCCTTTTTGGGTTTATAAAACAATAAGATTCGTTCTAGATTATATTGTGTGCACAAAATTATGGATTATTACATCACCGGTTTTAGAATTATAATTCACTAGACTAGAAATTAGATAAACTTAATTATTTACAATTTTTGTGAGTATTTTTTTAAAAAAATGTGTTGTGCGTATTAGGAATTACAATGTGTGTCACAAAAACACATAAAAACCTTTTAAGACCAAGTTCTTCCAACAACATGCATTGTGGGTGTTGATCGACGCATTTTGTTACTCTTTTTCGTTCCAGTTCCAGAATATTCCAGTTGAAAAATAATATAATTATAGTCTTAGAATAAACAGCAAATTTTTAATCTTACTATCACAACACTACTTTCTGTAGTGCAATTAATGCAAAAAGGTTTTGAACAATAATTAAGAAAGAAAAAAGTTTGATAGTAAGAAGATGCAAGTTTCAAATTGCCATTCAAAGCATCAAAATATTATTTAATGTTTCTAACCATAGTTCCACTCGTAGTTCATTCTTCTTTCTGATAATATCATATATCGTATACTATAATTCCTGTTTCATTACTATATCCCTTTGACATCCAAAATATACAGTTAAAAACAGCAAAACATTTACTCAATATTTTTTCCTACCTTTAGTAATAACTTTTAGGTTCCTCGTCTGTTTAACTTCTTTGTATTGTTTTTATAATTTCTTGTGTTTTTGTATAACCACAAAGAAATCACCCTGTTGAAACAAAATTTATGTTTGGTACATACAGAATATACACATAAATATAATGATGACGATGATGATAAAGTCTGGATTGGTATATATAAGACCAGAAAATTTTAAATAAAACTCAAACTTGATTAAAAAAAAAAATATGTATATAAACAAAACTGGTTCTATAAATTCAGCTTTTTATAATATAACAACAAAAAAAATTTATAAAATTTACAAAGAAAAATTTCTTTTTACCATCATCATCGTCATCATCATGAACAACAGCATTATGATCACAATAATCAACCATCAATGAGTTGGCTTAATGTTTTGTAATAATGTTTCGTTATTGTCTTTTATAATCAAAATGTAATGTACTTAATTCAATGTAAAGAGATGAAATGTTATATTCTTTTTCTTATTCGATTCTATTGTCTTTTGTTTTGTTTTGTTGTTGTTATATTAATAAAAGATTAAGATTATTTTAATGAATAAAATTCAATGGTTTGGTTTGACAGATATTGAGATGATCTTTGTTTTTTTGATAAAATAGGATTAAGTCGAAAGTTAATGTTCGTACGTTTATTATTCTTTTAATAATTGATTTCAGAAAAGGTCATACTTAGATTTTTTTTCAATGTCAGTATTGTAAAATAGGGTTTAACCTCATGATTTAAAAAAACTGTATGTAAACGATAGCTTTTGGGTTATTAAAACAACCTTGTTTTTTGGTAGTGATTTAATATCTTAATGGTTAAGGTTGAATACTTGTTTGAAGAACAAACAAGTTATTTGATTGAAGAAATAGGATCGCGAATTGAATAGCACTCTCACTTATTTTCATTCTTTTAAATTAACACATTCAAAATCTAAATAATTCGTAATGTCCCTTCGTAATGTCCCTTCGTAATGAGTTTAAAACTCTCTGCTATAGATTTCAAACTATGATGGGTGGAAACAAAACCAGATCCAGTTAGGTATATTTCATCTTTACTTTTGGATTACCGCAGATTTAATAAAAATACACTATACCGTACTTATCCGATGTCATTAATGTCTTTGCTAAGATTGATTGATTGTGCGAGAAGTTTCGATGAGACTCTTATTGAAAGACATTTATACAGCTTCCATTGTTGTTTTAATGGGGTCTGTTAAATTTTACACTTGTGAGAGAGATTCAAAAATTTACAGCTCAGACAACATTGGGTTTGAATTTTATTTTCATATATGTCATGCTTTTTTTAAAATCAGAGAATAAACAGTGTTGAATTATTAGTTAAAAGTTGAAAAATTATTAGTTAAACGAATTTTGATTTTTTTTTGTGTCTTACTAACTCAAGAGTGGTTTTTTATTTAATTTACGCAACCTAGTAATAAAATATTTGCAAATATAATAAATTTTGGCAAACAAATTCTGTGTTATAATATAAATCCAATAAAACTTATGGTATTTTAACTAATTAATTTTTGACAAATATCAAACTGATTAAACGAAAAAATAACTATAAGTAAATACTCCATATCAAAAATGAGAGTGATTTTTATTTAGGTTGTCAGAGAGAATTTTGTATACAAAATTCGGCTTATGTACCCTATTGCCTCTCAAATCTAATACTATTTTCTAATCGTGTTTTCATTAAAAAAGAAAACAACCGCAAAAATAACACGATTAACAGCAATCACAGAGTCCAGTTTTACTTGTAACGGCAGGACTATTGCTCTTTTACTCTAAAAATAATGGTTTTTATTTTCAATTATAATTTCATTAATTTTCTTAAGTCGCAACATTTTTGTATACTACTGTTGAGATTTAGTTGCGTCACTCAATTTCAACAATAAACATGTTTGATTTAATGTTTTTTTTATACGTTGGAGAAATGTTGATTGTTGGAAGGGGAAACAGAAGAAGAGAATTTAATATTCTATCATAAAATATTGGCCTATGTCATATTTTGTCAGTGATAGGATTTTTTATTTAGTTATTCATTCTTTAACAAAAAATATAAAAAAACAAAAAAAGAAAGATTTACGTCCATCAACACCGTATGTTGTTGTGGGACCTTGGTCTTAAAAGGTTTTTATGTGTTATTGTGATACATATTGTAATTCCTACTACAAAACACATTTTATTAAAAAAAAAAAATATAAAATGTGAATTTTATAAGAAATTGGTTCAGTATAATTTGGAAATCAAAGAAAAAACAATATGTTGTTATAAGATAGATTTATCTCAATTTATTGTTAATTATATTATATTTCCAATAAAATATAATGTAACTTTCAATTGTTTAAGTTTTTTAATTTGTTTCAATTAGTATAATTTCTAAAATCGAATTAGTTAGTAAAAATTTAAATAAATGTTCGTAATTTAATAAAAATTGAAACAAAAAAAAATATCATTCTAAATGTTTGTTAATGAAAAAAATGTATAGTGTTTTTTAATAGAAAAATTAAATTATTATTTGTGATAATATCGAAGTGTTTTGATTTCATTTGTTTGTGTTTGATGTGTATAATGAGTTTAGTGGAAAAAAAGTCCAGCATTGATGTTGTTTTTCTCAATTCTGAGATTGATTAATTATTTAATAAAAAATAATTAACTACATTTCTGGCAGCAAAACGTAGTAAAGATCCAACAACACTAGTTGGTGTCGTAATCGTAAACAACGATAATAAAATTGTGGGAATTGATTATAATGGATTTCCAATTGGCTGCAGTGATGATGAATTTCCATAGGGAAAAGAATTGATTACATTAAAAATTTATACGTGGTGCATGCAGAGGTGAATGTGATTTCAAATAAAAATTATTCGTGTATCAAAGGAAGCACAATTTATGTAGCATTGTTTCCTTGTAATAAGTGTGCTAAATATATTATACAATCAGGGCTTGTTAATGAAGGGAGTTATCACAAAAGATAAACGAAGAAGTATAAAATAAAACAAAACACGAAGACAACATTTGACATTAAAGATAAATAATGTAAGTTTCTTTAAATTGTATAATTTTTGATTTTTGATAGATGAATTTCTTGATGTTAGTAAATTTATAAGTTTAGTTTTCTGTGATAAATCGAAATAAGAGATTTTCAAGTGTAATTGATTTGTTTGTGTATAAAATAGTTTTTCTCCGATAGACAGCAAATATAAATTTTGCAGACTTATTTCAGTCAGCAAAGTGGCACTTTTCCTGCCTAGGCAGCAAAGCAAGTACTTTGCTGCCTAGGCAGCAAAATAACTAGACTTCATAGAAATAAACAGATATTTTTCCACGAATCTGGCAGAAATTTTTTAATTTGTCAAACTATAGTTATTATTACATTTCCATAACAACTAAATCTTCCAACATTTGCGATTTTTTTTTTCATTTTTAAAATTTTGCTTTATTTTTAAAGTAATAATTATTAAATTACATATCATTGTAATTAATCGGAGAAAAAATTTATATGTTCAACTCGGCAGCAAGGTAGATTGACTGCCTTGGCTGAATTCCTAGCCTCGCTCGCTCGGCTATGAACTATCAGCCGCGGCAGTCAATCTACTACTTTGCTGCCTAGTTAAACAAATAACTATTTTTTCAGTTATCCGGCGAAAATATGTTATATATAATTATCTAATAAAAGTTCAAATTATTATATACTCGTGTAAAATAAATTTATTAAATCAATCTTTTCATTTTTTGGTGTTGTTGCTAAACAAATGTCGATTAAGGTTGCTTGATAAATGTCGCTTGATCCACACTATAATGTCGATCATTGTCCGTTCTTGGTCCGATCTAGTAAAATATTGTAAAATAAGAAACAATGTGTGCATTCATACTATCGGTAACAGTTAAGTTACTGGTAACAGTGAAGTTCCGGTTCCATCCCATTCTAGTTACGATCAGTCTCAAAGAAGTTTTGCGAGCGAGATCGAACTTTACACGAGATATCCCGATAGTGCAAATGTTTTTCTGTTCCCGGTTTAGTCAGTTTCACGAACTCTTGAGTTCTTAACTTCTCGATATGGAAAAATATGGTTTTTAGGTCGATCAATAAATATTGATTTTAAAATGTGAGGGATAAAAATTAGTTAAAACGCACGCAGGTAAGAAATTCCAATAGTGAAAACTGGGCTAAAAAATCACATTTCAGCATTTTGTTATTTGACCCGCAAAAGGATGGCAGTTCTAGTATGACGCAAGAATAATGGATACTTCGGTAAAACCAATTTGGTCTCCTCAGTAACCCTTTAATCCATAACGTATTTGTAAAAGCAGTCCAACTAGCAATATTTCTTCTATGCTGTAATAAATCGAAGTAAGATGAGAGCTACCAATTAATTTAATAGCTATCCACTGCACAATGTCAAGACCCCTAAAGCTAGATTGTAATAAAGACTGTGCGTTCCTGATAGTGTAATCACTATCAGGTACATTAGAAGAGTTGCGTGCCTTGAGATTGAAATTTCCGGCTAGTGCAGTCTGTGTGTTTGATCATACCTTTCTTCAGCCCATCGCAAAATGCTGAATTGCATGTAAAATTTCACAAGAAGACGGATTCAAATGAGCAAAAAACAGGGACTCTGACGACCCCAAAAGTCGGAGGAACGAAGACCATTACACACATCACATAAAATAAAGAAATTTAAATATTTAAATTTAAATATTTTAGTTTGATCCAACTCTTCATGCTTCTTCCACACTTGTGGATGTGCCAATGATCCAGGCGATTGTTGATCAATAACAATAATATAATATAATAAAAATCGGTGCGCCAATGGAACCAGTGAATATCTAATATGAATAATTATAAATCAAAATAGCAGCCAATCGTCGTGCCAATGATACCGGCGAATGTTGCATATGAATAACTGTTATGCCCCGTCAAATTACGTGATGGTTAACCATTGGCATGTATGAGAAAATCTGCATCAACTCTAAAACAAATTTAAGCTTTGTACCGACCAAACAATCAGTATACACAATCTTCGGACTTCCTGTAAAAAAACATCAAAGGCATAATATTTTTTTATATATTTGAATCCTCTCTAAAACATTTCAAATTTTATTTGTTTTATTTTATTTTATCTCTTTGCTAAATAAAACGAAACGGGAGAGTTCATGTAATCAACAAACAAACACTCTCTTTTTTTAACTTTATTTTAAATATTATAAATACAAAAAATATTTTTGAATTCAGTTGAGTTGCAACTTTAAATAAAACTAAAAATGTTCGTAGCCTTAAAGGTATAAAAAAATGATTCGATTTAATGTAAAAAAAAAATAAAATAAAGAAAAATCATATTGTGTTAAATTTATAAAAATTTATTGTTGAATATAAATAAAATACACAAAAAAGAATTACATAGTTGAAGAAATGTCTTTATTTTCATGTGAAAGTAGTTTTTAAATTCCTTAGTGTTCGAAATTAAAGTTATCTATTCCTTTATTGGAAACCGTGAAATTGGTTAAATTATAGCGTCGACGAAGCAAATTACGTCTGTGGATTAGAAACAAATAATATATTCATGCTGATAGTTTGTTGATGTTATTCATATGCAACAAAATTTGTTGAAGTGCAACGAGTGGATAAAATAGATATTTTATATAGAATTAAAAAGGAAATGTATGTACTATAATTGGAAATTATGTAACGCCGGATATATTGAGAGATGGATTGCATAAAAAAGGAAAGGAAATTTTTGGACAGGACTGATATTGGAAGACAACATTCAACATACAATTAATGTAAGCACTTTTTGTATTATTTTAATTTATATAATTTTTATATTATAGTTCTCTTTTTGTGTGAAATTATTACAGTTCCTGTTAGCTAAATTTTAAGTAGAAATACTCGATAGGATTTTGTTAGTGTTAGAGTAAATTAGTGTAATTAGAGACTTTTTCCTGGTGAAGACTGCGAATAACCGTTTATCACTTTCAAAATTCTAAAATCCCTTGGATAAATAGATAAAGCATCTATTTAATTAAATTGTAAAGTCCAGGCTTTACATAACAACACCAATAATGCAATATGGTATAAATATCGTTGTGCCTAATTTACATGCGATTGTTGATCAATATCAATACCAATATAATAAAAAAATCGTTAAGTCAAGGCCACCGGCGATTGTTGAATATAAACAATAAATCAATATAACAGCCAGTTGTTGCGCCAATGGTTCCGGTGTTTGTTGAATATGAATAACAAATGTCAATGGTAATAGTAGGTAAGCTATGCGGGTTCCAGCGCAAAATCGCGTGTTATTTCTTATGAAGGTTTAAAATTGTCAATTTTGATCCAAGGTCAGATCTCAGCACAAAAGAGTGTGTGTGTTATTTCTTGTATGAAGATCTCAAAATGTAAATTTTGATTCAAGGTCAGATCTTAGCCCAAAATCGTGTGTTATTTCTTGTATGAAGATCTCAAAATGTAAATTTTGATTCAAGGTCAGATCTTAGCACAAAATCGCGTGTTATTTCTTATATGAAGATCTCAAATTGTAAATTTTGATCCAAGGTCAAGCGTGAGATTATAAGAAAATGAAAACAAAAAAGAGGAATCGAGGTATTAGGAATTTGTTTTTACACTATATTTTTTCTTTTTTATTTAAGTAAGAATTTAAGATGTCATCGATTTGTTTTTTAATTATTAAAATAAATAAAAAACAGAAAACGCACATATTTTTTTATTTTTGTTTTGTTTTGATTATAACAGTCTTCACGTAAAAATGTGGTGTTGATTAGTTTTAACTGATTAAAAAACATGATGAAACAGGTTGAGGTGTGAAATGTATGACATCTTATAAAAGTAATTGATCTATTTCATTAAGACGTTAAGCAATTAAAAAAAATTATGCATAGGACAAGAAAATATCTGTGGCTTAAAAATTTTTTAACTGTGTGAATTATAAATTATGCGAATGTGGATTTTATTTGTTGGTTGTGTGTATGTATTTCTGAGTAAATAATAGATTGGAAATATTGTTTTGTTTTCAAGTTTAAGATTTCAGAGATTTCGGAATGTAAAGTTGTTAGTTTTTAACTGGTTGATAATACTTAAAAAAAAATATGAGGTAAGAATTTAAGATGTCATCGATTTGTTTTTAATTATTTAAATAAATAAAAAACAGAAAACGCACACAATTTTTTTATTTTTTGTTTTGTTTTGATTATAACAGTCTTCACGTAAAAATGTGGTGTTGATTAGTTTTAACTGATTAAAAAAAACATGATGAAACAGGTTGAGGGATGAAATGTATGACGTCTTTATAAAAGTAATTGATCTATTTCACTAAGACTAATTTTCAAGCGTGAGATTGTAAAAAAATGTCAAAATAAAAATCATCGAACTCAGAAATCTGATTACATACTTCAAACGACTCAAACGTGTATGATCATATTTCACCCCCGTTTCTGTATAATCACTAAGGCAATCTGTTATGAGATTGAGCGTAAACTATTATCAAATGTGAAATTACATAAAATAATTAAGACTGATAAGAAAAAACTATTTGAAACAAAGAATTTTTCTTCTTTTGAAATTTTATTGAATATTATTGAATATTATCAAATTGCAATTATGTATTAAAATGAAAAATGACAAGAAATAAATTTGTAGAATAGGAAAAACTATTCAAAACAAAGAATTTTACAACTTTTTGTTTTGAATTGCAATTTTGCGTAAAACTTTGAGATTTAATGAATATTATCAAATTGCAATTATGTGTTAAAATGAAATAAATGATAAGAAATAAATTTTGCAGAATAGGAAAAACTATTCAAAACAAAGAATTTTACAACTTTTTGTTTTGAATTGCAATTTTGTGTATTAAATTATTATTTTGCTATTTAATTGATTCTCTCAGCAAAAAATTCTAATATAAATGTGTAAATTTCGATTTGAATTAGCATTGTTAAGGAGAAACCAAAGTAAAAGTAAAAATTTTTATCAAGTTTAATCATGTTTAATCGCAAGTCACAAACATACATGAAACAGTAAAAACTACAAAAGCTACTTTTATTTCAATGTGATATTCTTGATTTTATATGATTATGTAACCGAAATTAGAGAAACACATTTATCATTCTGAATTTCAAATTCCTAATATCAGTAGAATTTCTTTATTAAAATATTTGTATTAACATGTTTCATCTTTTCTTGTAATATCTTTTATACTAATTTTTTTAAATCTTTTTCTTGATATATGATGTCGTAAATAATTAGACATCGTAGTATTCAGATTATCTTTATTCAATATTTACAAATAAAAAACTTACAAACAATAAAATCGGTGTGTTAACCCAATAACTACAAGCAATTATTTTATATCTTATTTTAAAATGATTGTTTTGTGATGTCATCAACCTCGTCATTCATGTTGTTGATATCGATTAGGTGGGAATCCTTTGCTTGCTTGATAATATTTTCAAGTGCTCGTAAAACATCTTCAGCAGTTTTACGTTTGACAGGTTCAGCATAAGCGTATTTGGAAAAAGTATCAATCACCGTCAATAAATATTTGAAACCTTTATTAAATTTGGCATAAGGAATCATTTCGACTAAATCAATTTGCCAAGTATCATTCAAACCCTTTTGAATGAACTTTCTCCTACGAAAATTTTTTCTAAGTGGCCTGTGTAGCTCTGAAACAATTTGTGCTCGTGACATCCTATACACAATATACACAATATTTAGTTTCTCTTTCTATATATAGAGGCAACTGATTCTGAAAAGTTGTACATAATAGCTAAATTTTTGTAGAAATCCTCAGTCTCCCTACAGAAATCAACTTTTAATATGGAAGCTGATTCGACTTTGTTTCCGTTTACCAACGAAAGTAATGAAAATTATTTTTTAAATAAAATTACACAAGAAAACCAAATTAGTTCAACCACGAATGATTATGATGTTGATGTTGACGAGGTGACCTCGTCTTTTCAAGAATTTATACCACCACCATCACCACCGCAATTACTTGAAGAGGAGGAAGAAGAGGAATGGCAGGACGGTCAAAACTGGTTTGACTCTCAAACAGATGATCTGCAGGTTAACGAAGAACAAAATATCGAAGTCGAGCAAGAAGGATATTTCGAATGGTTTTTTAGTAACATTATAGATAGATAAAAATAAAAATAAAAATAAAATAAATAAAAGGCAATTGTTTTTATTTTCGTACAATTTTGCGTAGTTTATTGTTTAATATTACAGGTATCTCGAAAAATAATCTAGAAAAATTACACTGCACATTGATCCGTTGCTTTGGGATGTTAATTTCTTCATGCAACTTTTCCACTTGTTTTTCTTCACAGGTTTTTATGTATTTTTCAACATACGCTCTTACATTTTGTTCGGAATTTTTATAGTGAATCATTACAGCTTGAAGAAAATCAACAAGGTTGTTAAATATATCGGCCTCTTCTCTGTTGACACTAAGAGTTTGACTACGAATAGCTTGAATTCCTGCTTGTAAACATAATTTGGTATTTTTTATTGTTCGACTGCACAGCAGCTTTTTGTATAGATGGTAAAATTCACACCAATCACGATATTTCAGAACAATTACTTCTTTTCCATTACGATGGAATATGGTTGTGGCTTCAAATGATTCCCCCGTAAAACCAACAGAAATTCTAAAGGTCTGGTTTTTATTAAGAAAGTATGTATAGTTTAATAATAAAGACATCGTGTTTTCATGTCGAATTTCCATTTCTTTTTAACTTTCCTCTAACTCTCGGGTTACAAGACTGTAAAAAGTTGTATTTTCCAAATATTTTATGAAATAGTTTTAAAATCAACCTGTCATTTTCAATATGATTTACTTTACTGAATTGGTTCAAAAAACTTTTCATACTTAAACCAAAACATCTAAACCAAACGTAAACACAACAATATTGCCCGCATACATCTGTAAAATTACTTTGCAACTGTTTATCATTAAAAATTAAACAATGATTCTTCAAATATCTTAAAATTTCAGGTTTAGTTGGTTTCTGCCCAAAAGAATCAAAGTATTCTATACACCCCTTTTTAGGAATATAAATAGCTAACCAGTGTGTTCCAGGGTCCTTAGCCTTATCCGTGTTAACGATTAAAAGAGATGGTTTTTCTTTTACTTTTGGAATTCTATCCAGAGCGAATACCCCCTTAAATTTTTTGTTTGTACGCTGGTTACATTTTAAAATGTTAGTTATTTCTAAAGTGTTCATAAAATAAATTGACTCAGATCATAAACTTTGCTCGCTTCCTTTACATAATTTACTAAAAACTCTTTTTTAATTAGTTTGTTGGTAATGATTATATCAAAACTTTCTAATATTTGTTTAAACTCTTTAGTTATATTTTCGTTAGTCACAGTTCCAAAAGAATAATTTTCAATATTTTGATTTGTTAGCTCTTTTGTTGGAAACTTGTAAGTAAACTCTTTTACGAACTTCTTACAAGGCTCTTTAAATCCTACTATACTAATTTCTTTCACAAACAAACTGTTTTTGTCGTTACAACAAAATGTAACATCGACAAGTGCACAGGATGAAGACATGATGTAAAATATTTAGACTCACGCTTTTTCATCCTATTTATAGGTTTGTGAATATATTTCGATTTTTATCGATTTGAATGTTTGCATCAAATTCCCCATAAACAATTGCAGTTAATGTGGACGGCAATGGTTTTGATAACTTTGCTTCAATTCTAACAGTTCCTTGATTAAGTAGACCTTGGCACATTTCATTCCCTGATGCATCGGGGGTTAAATCAAAAGCAAGTAAAAAAAATCCATTGCTAAACATTGTTTTTGTTATCTGATGACCTTTATCATTATGGAATATCCCTGTTCCTTGAAAAAGTGTGTTGTAGGCTCTGGTATAACAATTATATTCATCAGAGAAACTAGTTTCAATTGCTGTATTAGGTATCTGTACCCCATTCACATTCAACGAAAATTGAGAAATATCAAAATGTTTAAAATTGTACGGGTTTTTTGATCTTTTTCCTGAATAACCAATATTTTCGGTCATACAAAAGATGATTGTAGTCGGCAATTGACCAATGAAAACGTTGTCGAGCGATATGGATGATGTATTCATAGGAAGAGTATAGGTTTTTACTTCCACACGTTTATAACTATATATAGCATTCTTTTTTTCCAAAACTGCGTTATGTGCTAATAGAACACTCGGATTAACAGTTACATGTCTCATAAACAATGTTGCTTCTAAAATTTTCAATTGAGATTCATCGGTATCGTCAGAAAAAAAATAGAATTCTGGTTTTTCTAGTGTTAGTGTAATTCGAACATCCACGTTGTTTATAAGTAAGGTAGGCTGGTTAAACATATCTACATGTAGTTTACCCATTAGCTCAACAACATTGCTATTATTATACAATTTTTGACGGTCTTTCGATCCAGAATTATTAGATTTTTCTATGTTCGCCTTATCTAATGTCCACCCTGAGCACTCTAAATGTGTGGTAGCAGCATCATTACCATAATTTAATAGCGATTCAATATATGCTCTATAGTGATAATTTCCGTCTGATGGTGTTATATTTTTCCCGTTTAATTGAATATTACATTGTTTTATTAGAGAATGTAAAAGATTGTTAACTACACTTGGCTGTGATAGTTCTTTTCCGTCTGCCCCTTTATCATTATTCCATAACCCTCCATCTTTTTTCAAAATCCGTATTTTCAATCTTAAATATGTAGAAGATAAGTCCCTATATGTATCTCCATGACCTAATGAAACAAATTCTATTACCGATGGTTTATCTAATGAGGCTATAGGGTTGTAAGAAACCTCTTCGGATCGTAGAATACTTGATTGAATAGGTTGTGCTTTAAATATATCCAATTCAGATTTCATACATTCCACCATAATTAATCAAAAATATCTTTTTCTTTCTTACGCCTAATAACTTTACGTCGTTTCGAGGTAAAATAATTTAAATTTTTGATCGACGGCTTATTTATAACTTTTCTTTTCCTTTTTCCTGACCCATACATTTCATTGAGTTTTTGAACTGCCCCGCGTCTTACACTTTTGACAATCTCTTTACCGCGATCTTGCAGAACTTCCTTAATATTTGCACCGGATACAATATCTGATAAAGCACTTATACCAGAGTTTACAACCTGCTTTTTTAGTAAATCAGCCCCCGAAGAAAATATTGGTTTCAAATACTTGAAAAGTCCCCCAAAAAAACTACCTAGGCCACGTCCTCGTTGATATGGTACAGTCGAATGTACCAACGGACCAATATCCTCAATGCCTTTCCCCGTTTGACTCAAATAGTATCTGTAATATACTCCTTCCATAATGCTTTTCATAAAACACTAAATTGTTTAATAGAATCCCCCCTTTTATTTATATACTTTTTTAAAATGTAATACAATTTTTGTAGGAATACTACTTGTTGCAAAATTAATTTTGCTACTATATTTATCACAGATTAGAATAGAAATATTATCAAAAAAATTTTTCTCAACAGCAAAATATTGTATATTTATAATTTCTTTTTCCATTCCTTCAAATGCATTTTTTGTGTTTATCGTTCTTAAACATCTCACAGTGCTATCACCCACCATATTTGGTTCAATAATATCGGTATAGACAAAAAGCATTTCTGGTTTAATTACGGGTGTCATAGGTAAATATTGCAGAAATGTTTTAAATAAATCTAAGAGTCTTGACTTATGCTTTTTAAAATCTTTAATTTTTACAGTTATCTGATCAAAACATGATTTCAGTAACTCTTCGAGTGAGTAGCTATGATCTGCCTTTAATTTTAGCTCAAGTGGTGGTTGATTTATACATATTTTAATAAATTCATTTGTTTCAGGTAGTTGTTTTTCTAATGATGTTGATGAAGGTGCAGCCACGTAATTGGAATCCAAAGATATAAAATCATATATCCCCCAAATTAGTTCACGCTCAACCTCTTTTCTTGAGTAGCCATCAAATGGGTGTATATTCTGAATAAGAGTTGGTAACAAAAAAGATTTCCAATCACACAAATATTCATCCGTGTTATGTGGAATGTACGTCGTCCCAATTCCAACCAAGTGTTCGGAATTACCTCCTATAAAAACTTTTGTACCAATGTGCCAGTTTTTTCCGTATTTATTTGGTTGAAAATCGTTTAAGTAAATCTCCGACAGACCAACTTTCCAGTTTGTACCGCTGATTGGTTTATGTAAATTATTTGTAAAAGCTGATAAAGTATTATCAGGATAGTAATTCATTGAGTTATCACTGAGTAAAGTAACATAAAATTCATCTTTTAGGTGTATATCGCCCATGTTTTCTTACGTTTTGGAAAATTAATTTTTGTTTGACTGTCACCCGCTTTAGCTGGTCGTAAAATTCGTTTTGTAGGTGTTGTAAATTTCTCGCTATTTATATGCTTTTCTTTCTTTTCTGGTGGACTGTCAAGAGGAACCGTTATAACGTCTCCAGACTCGGTTTCAAATGTTTGATAATTTTGATTTGGAGTTAATTTTCGTTTTCTTAAACGCTCACCAATTGATGTGGCAGATAGTGCTTTTGCGAAAATTTTGTCTTGAACGTCTTCATCAAGTTCACTGTCAGACTGTGTTGTTTCTTTAAAAATATTTTCCTGGACGCGTTTATCAAATACTTCATCATCTTCATTCTCATATATTTCTTCTTCAGGAAACTGCATTTCAAAATTTCTTTTACCGACAACATCTGTTTGAGTGTCTGTCGCTCTAAATATGGGTTTTGTACGGAAACGTGTTTGGGTACTTTTAGGTTCCATGATTTTAATTTTTTTCTCTTCAATTTTAGATAACAATCTTTTTTTGTTTCTAATTTTAAATAGGTTCTGACGATACAAATACCACTTCTGAATATCGGACAAATTTTTGTTTAATAAAATGTTTTTCATCTTTTTATCCAACTGGTTGAGTTCAACGTCTGAATTTTGCTTTAGTTTTTCATATATTTCAGGTTTTAATATTATCATTTTGTTAAATGTTGTATTATTCATTTTATAAAATGACCAATCACCCCTGATAAAACTGCACCGAGAAGAGCAGGTAAAAATCCACCACGTTGAATTATAATTTTTCTTTTACTAGTGAGCGACTTCTTACGGCAAATGAGTGATCTCAAGTCCTTTTTATACTTTTTTAGTTGATTGGTTGCTCTTTTATTTAAATGACAGTTACCTTTTAAAATATTTAACGCAATTTCACAGATCGTTTTAATTACATTCGGCTCACATTGTTTTATTATAACTTTTTGAAATTTTCTCTTAGAATTTTTTAACAGGTGCAATATATGACGGTTGGTTTGTAATCGTTTCATATTCCTCACCAAATTGCTCCAATTGCTCTTTTGTACAAAAACAAAAATTTTTTCCAAATATGTCACTTCTTAATCTAAATATATCATTAATATCTTGAGTAAGGTCTATTAAAATGTAACCATATGGTAAGGTAGTTACTTCATTATATACTTTCTCAAATTCGTTGACCTGTTTTGGGTATATTTGACGAGCTAAAGGCAGTATTTGGGATTTATCTCTAGGGTTTTTGAAAAGCACTAAATATTTACAATTTAATGAAATATCTCTTGAAAATTTTCCCTGGTGAAAAACGTTTTGAGTTACAAATATTACAGATAAATTTCTATGGTGCGAACCTCTAGTAAATAATTCGCACACAATCTTGTCGTGAGAATTTAACATCATATCATCTACTATAATTAACAGTGGATCTTGATTATCACAAAAATCTGGAATAGTATTATAATGTTCAAGTCCTTTGATATTTTTCGGGACGGCTTCTTTATCGGGGTTACACCAAATAATCTTCTCAATTGGAGGTTGAATATATTTGTTTTTTTGTTTTATTAAACTAAAAATAAAAGTCGATTTCCCACAACAAGACGGCCCGGCAACCATCATAGTAAACGGATGAAAAAACATGGTTTGCCGAAGAGTATCTATCTAACTATACAAATCTATATGTATACAAAACAGAGGTCGAGTATAAAATTAATCTTGGAAAATTGGACAGACAGTCTTTTATATAGTCTCACAATGGCCAAACGTGTTTTCATAGTTGATCTCCAATTTCTAAGAGGAAACGATAAACAATATTTTGTCAAAGAACTCGCTCTACTTGAAAAAGGAAGTTTGATTCCTATCGTTTATCATTTCAAACCACCTTACCACGAAGAAGAACTAGGTCAAGAAGCACAATATAGCAATCGATATTGCGGCAATAAAATAAATGGACTTAATTGGAATGGCGGATGCATTGACTATGTGGATATAAAATCAATTATTAAATACTATTTAGAACAAGCTGAAAAAATTTATGTAAAAGGCGAACAAAAAAAATTTTTCCTTGAAAAGTATATTGAGAGTTTTAAAATAGAAAATCTTGCCATTCCGTCGTTATTAAAGATTGAAAATTTTAAATCAATGTGTCCGATACATCTTTCAAATAATCATTTTAGATGTGCTGTAAAAAACTGTCTTAACATTTATATGCATCTTCGGAAGGAAAAAGTACTATAATGTTAAAAACAAAAAAAGTTACCTTTAACAATAAATTAGATCTTTACGTTATGTATGTGTTCTTTTGGGCAGAAACCAACTAAACCTGAAATTTTAAGATATTTGAAGAATCATTGTTTAATTTTTAATGATAAACAGTTGCAAAGTAATTTTGCAGATGTATGCGGGCAATATTGTTGTGTTTACGTTTGGTTTAGATGTTTTGGTTTAAGTATGAAAAGTTTTTTGAACCAATTCAGTAAAGTAAATCATATTGAAAATGACAGGTGGATTTTAAAACTATTTCATAAAATATTTGGAAAATACAACTTTTTACAGTCTTGTAACCCGAGAGTTAGAGGAAAGTTAAAAAGAAATGGAAATTCGACATGAAAACACGATGTCTTTATTATTAAACTATACATACTTTCTTAATAAAAACCAGACCTTTAGAATTTCTGTTGGTTTTACGGGGGAATCATTTGAAGCCACAACCATATTCCATCGTAATGGAAAAGAAGTAATTGTTCTGAAATATCGTGATTGGTGTGAATTTTACCATCTATACAAAAAGCTGCTGTGCAGTCGAACAATAAAAAATACCAAATTATGTTTACAAGCAGGAATTCAAGCTATTCGTAGTCAAACTCTTAGTGTCAACAGAGAAGAGGCCGATATATTTAACAACCTTGTTGATTTTCTTCAAGCTGTAATGATTCACTATAAAAATTCCGAACAAAATGTAAGAGCGTATGTTGAAAAATACATAAAAACCTGTGAAGAAAAACAAGTGGAAAAGTTGCATGAAGAAATTAACATCCCAAAGCAACGGATCAATGTGCAGTGTAATTTTTCTAGATTATTTTTCGAGATACCTGTAATATTAAACAATAAACTACGCAAAATTGTACGAAAATAAAAACAATTGCCTTTTATTTATTTTATTTTTATTTTTATTTTTATCTATCTATAATGTTACTAAAAAACCATTCGAAATATCCTTCTTGCTCGACTTCGATATTTTGTTCTTCGTTAACCTGCAGATCATCTGTTTGAGAGTCAAACCAGTTTTGACCGTCCTGCCATTCCTCTTCTTCCTCCTCTTCAAGTAATTGCGGTGGTGATGGTGGTGGTATAAATTCTTGAAAAGACGAGGTCACCTCGTCAACATCAACATCATAATCATTCGTGGTTGAACTAATTTGGTTTTCTTGTGTAATTTTATTTAAAAAATAATTTTCATTACTTTCGTTGGTAAACGGAAACAAAGTCGAATCAGCTTCCATATTAAAAGTTGATTTCTGTAGGGAGACTGAGGATTTCTACAAAAATTTAGCTATTATGTACAACTTTTCAGAATCAGTTGCCTCTATATATAGAAAGAGAAACTAAATATTGTGTATATTGTGTATAGGATGTCACGAGCACAAATTGTTTCAGAGCTACACAGGCCACTTAGAAAAAATTTTCGTAGGAGAAAGTTCATTCAAAAGGGTTTGAATGATACTTGGCAAATTGATTTAGTCGAAATGATTCCTTATGCCAAATTTAATAAAGGTTTCAAATATTTATTGACGGTGATTGATACTTTTTCCAAATACGCTTATGCTGAACCTGTCAAACGTAAAACTGCTGAAGATGTTTTACGAGCACTTGAAAATATTATCAAGCAAGCAAAGGATTCCCACCTAATCGATATCAACAACATGAATGACGAGGTTGATGACATCACAAAACAATCATTTTAAAATAAGATATAAAATAATTGCTTGTAGTTATTGGGTTAACACACCGATTTTATTGTTTGTAAGTTTTTTATTTGTAAATATTGAATAAAGATAATCTGAATACTACGATGTCTAATTATTTACGACATCATATATCAAGAAAAAGATTTAAAAAAATTAGTATAAAAGATATTACAAGAAAAGATGAAACATGTTAATACAAATATTTTAATAAAGAAATTCTACTGATATTAGGAATTTGAAATTCAGAATGATAAATGTGTTTCTCTAATTTCGGTTACATAATCATATAAAATCAAGAATATCACATTGAAATAAAAGTAGCTTTTGTAGTTTTTACTGTTTCATGTATGTTTGTGACTTGCGATTAAACATGATTAAACTTGATAAAAATTTTTACTTTTACTTTGGTTTCTCCTTAACAATGCTAATTCAAATCGAAATTTACACATTTATATTAGAATTTTTTGCTGAGAGAATCAATTAAATAGCAAAATAATAATTTAATACACAAAATTGCAATTCAAAACAAAAAGTTGTAAAATTCTTTGTTTTGAATAGTTTTTCCTATTCTACAAATTTATTTCTTGTCATTTTTCATTTTAATACATAATTGCAATTTGATAATATTCAATAATATTCAATAAAATTTCAAAAGAAGAAAAATTCTTTGTTTCAAATAGTTTTTTCTTATCAGTCTTAATTATTTTATGTAATTTCACATTTGATAATAGTTTACGCTCAATCTCATAACAGATTGCCTTAGTGATTATACAGAAACGGGGGTGAAATATGATCATACACGTTTGAGTCGTTTGAAGTATGTAATCAGATTTCTGAGTTCGATGATTTTTATTTTGACATTTTTTTACAATCTCACGCTTGAAAATTAGTCTTAGTGAAATAGATCAATTACTTTTATAAAGACGTCATACATTTCATCCCTCAACCTGTTTCATCATGTTTTTTTTAATCAGTTAAAACTAATCAACACCACATTTTTACGTGAAGACTGTTATAATCAAAACAAAACAAAAAATAAAAAAATTGTGTGCGTTTTCTGTTTTTTATTTATTTAAATAATTAAAAACAAATCGATGACATCTTAAATTCTTACCTCATATTTTTTTTTAAGTATTATCAACCAGTTAAAAACTAACAACTTTACATTCCGAAATCTCTGAAATCTTAAACTTGAAAACAAAACAATATTTCCAATCTATTATTTACTCAGAAATACATACACACAACCAACAAATAAAATCCACATTCGCATAATTTATAATTCACACAGTTAAAAAATTTTTAAGCCACAGATATTTTCTTGTCCTATGCATAATTTTTTTTAATTGCTTAACGTCTTAATGAAATAGATCAATTACTTTTATAAGATGTCATACATTTCACACCTCAACCTGTTTCATCATGTTTTTTAATCAGTTAAAACTAATCAACACCACATTTTTACGTGAAGACTGTTATAATCAAAACAAAACAAAAATAAAAAAATATGTGCGTTTTCTGTTTTTTATTTATTTTAATAATTAAAAAACAAATCGATGACATCTTAAATTCTTACTTAAATAAAAAAGAAAAAATATAGTGTAAAAACAAATTCCTAATACCTCGATTCCTCTTTTTTGTTTTCATTTTCTTATAATCTCACGCTTGACCTTGGATCAAAATTTACAATTTGAGATCTTCATATAAGAAATAACACGCGATTTTGTGCTAAGATCTGACCTTGAATCAAAATTTACATTTTGAGATCTTCATACAAGAAATAACACACGATTTTGGGCTAAGATCTGACCTTGAATCAAAATTTACATTTTGAGATCTTCATACAAGAAATAACACACACACTCTTTTGTGCTGAGATCTGACCTTGGATCAAAATTGACAATTTTAAACCTTCATAAGAAATAACACGCGATTTTGCGCTGGAACCCGCATAGCTTACCTACTGGTAATGTTACAAAATAAAACCTGTTTCCACAAAGAAAACAAATAGATGATTATTGAATCCCATTTACATATCCAATAGTTGGAATCAAAGGTATAGTTGGACGTAATTTTGACATTGTCAAGAATTCTGCCTAAAACTTAACTTAATCGGACTGGTGTAACTGCCTTGGTGGTGTAGGTACTCGTATATCATTTGTAAATGAGACCACCTGCAATTTGGCAGATCAAACCGATAGTCCTTACCCCCACACCATTTTTCAACAACATCCCATAAATTTTTTTTCGGATACACCAAAGTGATAAGATCTTTGCCAATTTCTAGAATTACAATATCATAATATCATCAATGTTTTTCTGGGAATAAAGTCCTAATACTGAATTAAGTATTTAAAAAAAAACATCCACCACCAATGTTCACAATAAACGAAGAAGCGAGAACACCTTTCTGTGGACAGCCTCGTTTGACCATAATTGAGACGCTTGTGCTCAAAAACCATCCAAATCATCCAAAATTGAAATTTGTTAACTTTTTGAATAAAGAAGCGAGAACACCTTTCTGTGGACAGCCTCGTTTGACCATAATTGAGACGCTTGTGCTCAAAAACCATCCAAACCATCCAAAATTGAAATTTGTTAACTTTTTGAATAAAAAAAATTCTATACAACCAAGCACCAGCTTGTTTTCAATTTTTATTTTTTATTTTCAAATCAAATAACGCTATTATTTATATCTAATGGTATTTTGTATAAAAATTTGTGTCAAAAAAATATAATATTATTACAAAAAATGTAGGCATTCGTTCTGATACACCACTCAAAACTTGATTAGTTAATTCTCAAAATGTGGTTTTACAAATCGATTCGATTATCAGCGGTTTCCATTCATCTCCCTCGTTTTGGTTTTCTTATTCCAGCAAACAACAAAAATGAACCAATATATTGAAAATCTGCCGTGTATAAAAAAAATTAAACAGCCAGAGAAAAATTATTCAAATTAACCCATACTATCAAATTAAAAAAACATATGCTCCTTCAAAGTTTAATCAATTATTAATATTGCGAACATTCTTCATTTATAACAATATAAAATAAAGTACCCTTTCAGTAATTCAACTTACTTTACTTTAATATCCGATTAACAAAAAAAATATATTTGTTTCACATTGAAAAACAAAATATATTAATAAAATCAATCGATTACTCATCGAAATATAAGATCCGTTACATGTTTTAAAAATAATAAAAGAAGTATGTCTAACAGTGGAACATCATAAATAGACAGATTTTATTTATGAAACGAATCTTATATAGTTTAATAATACGGAATGTATGTGTGATTATATACAAACTGTTTGTTTTAGATGTTAAAAGAAAATGCCCACTCATCAGATTTTTGTTACTCGGTGGGGATTAGTCTCAAAAAAAAGTTTGAAAAACCTGTTTGTACGCGTTTCTATAAGTTTTAGACCAAAAACCTTAATAAAACTGAAAAAAAAGTTTAAAATTTTTTTCTATCCATTCTATAAAAGTTTGTAACGACAGGCCTATTTCGAGTTTTTCTCTAAGACAAGAATACTCATATCTAAAGAAATTCTCTAAATAATTTACTATTTTATTTCTGTTCATTATATTAAAATAATCCATCTCAACAAACAAAAAACGTCTATGTGTGCTCCAGGTCAATCAACCAATTTTTAACATTTTTTCAGTTAATTCCTGTGTTGCGTCACACAAGCAGTAATGCATATTTTTATCTACGGTAATAATAAAAAATTTGTTATGTAGAGCTTATGCCATAATATTATATGTAGATATAATATGGCTGTTCAAATTAGTAAAAAGCAGAATAGTTGTCTGTAGTTGTAGAGGAGAATATTTTCTCGTTTAGCATTTTATATTTCGATGATATAGGGAAATTTTAAATTTGTGTGCGGTGAAAAATAGAATTGAAAGCAAACAGCGAGATGGACAATTTATAACTATAAACAGTCCATCAAATGTTTGATCAAAAATTAAAATTAGATTATGTAAATTTGAAAGCCAGTTAAAACATAGTATATATTGTTAAATTTATCATAAACTCAACTATTTGTTTTGTTTTATTATAAATTAATTAAATTAAAACGTTTATCCATGTGTGCAAACAGTTATATTCAAAGTGTTAGCTGTAATAGATCGAATTTGGGTTTGGATTAGGAGTTGAATTTGGAAAGAAGAAATGGAATTGACATTAGTTAGTCTTCAAAACTCAGGAAAGACACCATTTGTTAATGTTATTGTATCTGGACAGCTTGCTGAAGATAAGATATAAACTGTTGGTTTCAATATGAGTAAAAAATTACAATGGACAATGTAACAATCAGGTTGAAATAATCGGGGACAAATAAAATATTCGTTCCATGTGTGAAAGATTTTGTTATTTATCTGTGTATGTTTCATATGGTGGACTAGCTTAATGTTTCAATTTATATAATTTTTGTTTTTTATCTATATTTTTCTAAATCTTAATTTCTATTAATGTAAATTTTTTTATATATAGAAGTTTTTAAGAGATTTCTAAGCAGAAATTTCATAGTATAGATTCTGTGTTTAAATAATAATTATTGTTGTTTAAAGGTCCAATAAATCAAGTTTCAACAGCTACATTAAAATCCATACAATATGAATGACTCATTTTCTACGTCGGAATTATGCTCATATTAGGTATATCAATATATTCGACGACATATTACACGTTTTTGTCATTTTTATAGAGCAAAATGGGATTAAACTATAAATAATGAATATAAATATTAAACATTTTAAAAAATTTTAAGTTGGTTAATTAACTTAAAATAATGATGGTTTGGTTTCCAGTTGTTTAAATTAATTTAAAATAATTTATTTAAAATAAATTTAATAATTAAATTTAATTTTTGCAAACCATTTAGTTGATAACAATCATAATTATACCAGTTTTGAACAAAATTTGAAGGCTTTACATTTATGTAATCAAGGTGTTTTAATGGACTCTCTTGAAGAATTTGAAATTTACAAAGGGTTCAAAACACAACCAAATTTAATTTTAAATGACAAACTTTCTTTTAATTCAAATATTTTATACAATTCTGTTTTGGAATAATTCAATTAAAATTTCTGTTAAAAATCATATTTCATTCATAAAATTAAAATAGCAAGCTTCTAAAATTTGTTTATAAAAATAATTTTTATTCAAGTTATTTCAATTAAAATTTTCTGTAGTATGCTTTTTATCAAACAAAAATTTTGTTGAATGAAAAATGTTTTTATTTGATTCATAATATTTTCAAATGTTTGAGAATGACCATTTATGGTTGAAACATGTAACAAAATATTATAAAAAAGTTGTTAAAGCAAAAAAAATTATTAAATTTATTTTAAATAAATTATTTTAAATAAATATTAAAGTATGACATTTGCTTTTCTTTAAACTCTATTAGCTATTTATCATGCTTTATTATAATATAAATTAAACATAATTATTTAATAGAACGCGTTGTAGCCAGTCAAAAAATATTGCGACGCTGATGCATAGGCTGACTTCACCACAGCTCTGGAAACATATAGTGTTCTGGATATATAATGAGCTAATATCCATCAAATACTTTAATTAAAAGCTAACCAATATTATAGACTTCGTGGTTCTAATAATAAAAATATTAAAGCAAGCAGTAGTATCCCAACAAACATAAATTCTGTTGTACGAGAAAAAGTAAAAACAAAATTTTATCGGAAGTGAAAAACCGGAAGATAGGATGCGGAACTGTTGTAAACCGTACTAAATGTGTATGTACCAAATTTCATCCAATTTAATTATCAGGTACAGAAGTTATTGAGCTTCCAAAATAACAGGTGCTTGGAGGACCTCCTACCACTTTGTTCACTATCGCTAAAAAAACTAATCAGTTCCTCGCCATACATATTTGCATCTTTTTGCAAAGTGTAATCAAAATTACTTAACGAACGAATGTTGTGTGCATCCAACAAACATTGAAACAATAAACTTGTTCGGGAGGACCCCACCACTTATCCCCAACATTGCCCAAAAAATAATCAATTCTTTGTCATTAAAGTCTTTATCTTTTTTCAAAGTGCCATTAAAATTGATTAATGAATGAAATCTGTATGCTCCCAACAAACTTTAAAAACAAAGTGTGAAAAGTCAGCAGTTGTATGGTAGACCTCCCCGCCACTTTGATCAATGTGTCCCAAAAGATGATTATTATCTTCTTACACTAATTGGAATTTTTTCCATAAGTTTTATCATAATCACTTTATAATTGTAGGCTGTAGTGTGCATAAAGATACTGAAAAAAACTGCCAACAATTAAAAAAGGAAATTTTTCATCGGGAGTAAAAATCCGGAAGTTGGGATGCAGAACTGTTGTAAGCCATGTAAACCATACTAAATGCTTATGTACCAAGTTTCATCCAATTTGATTATCAGGTACAGATGTTATTGAGCTTTCAAAAAAAACAGGTGTATGGGACACCTCCCACCACTTTGTTCACTATCGTTCAAAAACTAATCAGTTCCTTGCCATATACGTTTGCATCTTTTTCCAAAGTGTCATCAAAGTTGGTTCACGAACGAATGCTGTGCGCTCCCAACAAACATTGAAAAAATGATGACACATTAAACAGGTGTTCGGGAGGCCCCGTACCACTTATCCAAATACTGTCCAAAAACTAATCAGTTCCTTGTCATTTAAGTCTACATTTTTTCCAAAGTGTCATTAGAATTGATTAATGAATGAAATCTGTATACTCCCAACAAACTTTAAAAACAAAGTGTGAAAAGTCAGCAGTTGTATGGTAGGGGGACTTTGATCAATGTGTCCCAAAAGACGATAATTATCTTTTCAAACTAATTGAACCCTTTTCCATAAGTTTCATCATAATCACTTCATTATTGTAGGCTGTAGTGTGCATAAAGACACTGAAAAAACTTCAAAAATTTACAAAAAATAAAATTTTACCGGAAGTGAAAAACCGGAAGCTGGGATGCAGAACTGATGTGAACCGTACTAAATGCTCATGTACCAAGTTTCATCCAATTCGATTATCAGGTACATATGCTATTGAGCTATAAAAAAACAGGTGTGTGGGACACCCCCAACCACTTTGTTCACTATCGCTCAAAAACTAATCAGTTCCTTGCCATACATAGTTGCATCTTTTTCCAAAGTGTCATCAAAATTCGTTCACGAACGAATGCTATGTGCTCCCAACAAGCATTGAAAAAAGTGTGACACAGTAAACAGGTGTTCCGGAGGACCCCCACCACTTATTCCAATATTATCCAAAAACTAATCAGTTCTTTGTTACTAAGTCTCCATCTTTTCTCAAAGTGTCATTAAATTAAATTAATGAATGAAGTCTGTATGCTCCCAACAAACTTAAAAAACAAAGTGTGAAAAGTCAGTATTTGTATGGTAGACCCCCCACCACTTTGATCAATGTGTCCCAAAACATGATAATTATCTTCTCACACTAATTGGAACCCTTTTTATAAGTTTCATCATAATCACTTCATTATTGTAGGCTGTAGTGTGCATAAAGACACTGAAAAAACTTCAAAAAAGTACAAAAAAAATTTTTTTACCGGAAGTGAAAAACCGGAAGTTGGGATGGACAACTACTGTAAACCGTACTACATACTCATGTACCTAGTTTCATCCAATTCGCTTACCAGGTACAGATATTATAGAGCTTTCAAAAAAACAGGTGCTCCAGGGACCCCACACCATTTTGTTCACTATCGCTCAAAAACTAATCAGTTCCTTGTCATACATGTTTGCATCTTTTTCCAAACTGTCATCAAAATTTATTCACGAATGAATGTTTTATGCTCCCAACAAACATAAAAACTTTGTGGAAAAAAACACCTGTTGTATGGTGAACCCCCAAACCCTTTATCCAATGTGCTCCAAAAGCTGATAAAATCTTTTTCATGTTATTTAAAAGCTTTTACCAACGTTTCATGAAAATCGATCGGTAATTGTAGGCTACAGTAGGGATAAACACCTGGAAAAAAAACTTTTTAGCCGGAAGTGACAAACCGGAAGTTGGTATGCAGAAATATTGGAAACAGTATTAAAACCTTATATACCAAGTCTCAATAAGATCATAGTCCGGGATCAGAAGTTATTCAAGATTTAAACAGAAGTTATCAGAAGTTATTCAAGAAGAATCAGAAGTTATTCAAGATTTATGTAGTTTGAATCCTGACACGAAACACAACAAATTTTTTCTAAAGGAATTTTAGAGAAAATGAAAAGTTATTTCGAATTGCAAAATTCAAGTGATTCCCAATATGTACTTAAGCTTAATTGTTCACAAAAACCAATCCGATGATTATTTAATACTAGGAGGGCCCGGCGTACTTCGCTACGCTTATAAATAAAGTTTTTGCGTAGACCACGCTTATAAATACAGTTTTTGCGTAGACATTTCGTTGACGTAGAAGCAATGATTTCAAAAAGTGGTAATGAGAAATGCTGGCATATAATTTTTAATTTTTCTTTTTAAATACATGAATGAAAAATAATCAGAACTCTAGCTGATCAGTTCGGATATATGACAAATTAGCGATCAAACAAGTTAGAGATCAAATAAGCTTACTTGAAAACTTATTTGATCGCTAATTTGTCATATATCCGAACTGATCAGCTAGAGTTCTGATTATTTTTCATTCATATATTTAAAAAGAAAAATTAAAAATTATATGCTAGCATTTCTCATTACCACTTTTTGAAATCATTGCTTCTACGTCAACAAAATGTCTACGCAAAAACTGTATTTATAAGCGTGGTCTACGCAAAAACTTTATTTATAAGCGTAGCGAAGCACGCCAGGCCCTCCTAGTATAAAAAAATAAAATAAATTTTTAATTTCGTTTTTGTATGTATGCAAACTTATAATGCATATGTATATAAAAGTTTTTCGTATATAATAACTTTCTTATTTATGATCCGAAAAATCCCAATCCCAATCCCAGTCCTAAGTTACAGTAATATCAGTTAGCACTGAAAATTTGAAATCAATCAAAATTCGAATAAAAAAGCCTTAGGCTCCACAAAATTTTGCGTTAGCGTATTAATATATAAGATTTTTATATCAATAAACAAAATATCTTTATATCAATATCAATTATCTTTGTATCAATTATCAAATATCTTTATATCAATAAACAAAATAATCGAAATAATATCGAAAACCTTCCATGTACAAAGACAAAAGACGACTGAAATGAAATACACTGAAATTTTATTAGAACGCATACAATACGATTATTACTACCCTCTACCAAAGAAAATATAAAAAAGAAAATATAAAAAAATAACACGATAACACGATAACACGATCTAACTCAAAACCTATCTCACGCATAAGAAAAACTTCGAAATGAAATTACGTTTCGAAATGAAATAAATGTACGTTTATTCACTTCTAAAGAAATAAATAAACTAACTGAGATGAGAAAAAATAAATATAAAAAAAAAAAATAAATTTTTAAGTTTCGTTTTTGTTGTTCGTTGTTCGTTGTTCGATAGCTAATATATAAAAAAGAAAATATAAAAAAATAAAATAAATTTTTAATTTCGTTTTTGTATGTATGCAAACTTATAATGCATATGTATATAAAAAGTTTTTCGTATATAATAACTTTTTTATTTATGATCCGAAAAATCCCAATCCCAATCCCAGACCTAGGTTACAGCAATATCAGTTAGCACTGAAAATTTGCAATCAATCAAAATTCGAATAAAAAAGCCTTAGGCTCCACAAAACTTTGGGCTAGCGTATTAATACATAAGATTATTAAAGACTTAATTTTGCGTTATAAATTCATTTTTACGACAATCGATGAAATTTGCATAAAAAAGTCAACAAACAAAACATAAAGCAAATTTGTGATTTTGACAGTAACTATATTGTTCTTGTCAGATGCACAATATTGTGTTGGTTGGAACACCAAATTGGTGTTACAATACGAAATTCACAATATTGTATGAATTTACAATATTGTGATGAAATTTATGTGTTCGGGAATATGGCCCTGTTTTTTTATCGAGTTTTCTTATTCAAAATTTGATTTTCCGTCATTCAAAAAATTTTTCTTTTCATGGAATTGTTTTCTGTTGTGATTGAAAGATATAAAATAATTTTTATTTTGAATTAATAAAAATAATGATTCTATTAAAAGTTTTTATGGAATTTGTGTGCAATTTGTTCTTTTAAACAATTAATGTTTATTATCTGTTTTTTAAACTATTGTTAATTTTTTCAAGTATTTTTTTAAAAATTTTATAAAAAATGTTTGACTATGTAAGTTTTTTGTTAATTTTTTGGTGTTGTTTCTAATTAATTGTTTTGTAGGTAATATTAAATATAATAAAATATATGTAACCCCTGATGAAATATTGGGATAAAAATATTTTTTAAAGTAATAAATAGTCTATAAATAAGCTACTACTGAGAAATATAAAAATTAATAAAAGTAGGGAAGAAATATATAGAAGGGAAGAAGTGTAGAAGGGAAGAAATGTATGCCAAATGTGTGAATATTACGAAATATTAATCTCTAACAAGATACTATACACTTTTGTTCTTTTTCTATATTGACTGCGCCAGTCAATTCCATTTTTTGGAAAAATTAAAAACGGAAAATTGTTCATCCATCAAATATGCTAATCTGGTCTGTGCATCTAATGTTTGCATCTGTGCTAAGACGTTGAAAATACTATTTAAAAAAAAAATTCTTTTACAATTTGAATGAAATGAAATTTTTAAAGATAAAACCTTTGCGCCAACATATCATTTGTTTCTTTCTACCATAACGTTGTGTCAATACAACATTTGTTTTTTAGTTTGTTTCCAAAGAGCATGTTTTTTATAATTTTTTATTTTTTTTTCTTCCATCCTATCATAAAATATTGGCCTATGTTATATTGTAGTATGTGCTAGGATTTATTGTTTAGCTCTCCATTCTGAAAAACATAAAAGTTTAAAATCAATGTTCATAAATTCATTAGGGAAACATTAGCATTAGGAAACATCCTTTGGATATTCGAGACGTAAATTTATAATTTATTTTAATTTATACTAGCACATGTTGTGTACTCTAATGATTAGGTCTTGAAGGATCTGTATTTAACTCAATAAAACCCGAATTTTTTATTTTGTCTTAAAAAGCATATCCAAATAACAAAGTAACTAATAACTAGCTCATCATGCCCAGTAAACTGACAAATGTATCCCGAAAAACAACTAATAATACGTGATTTTCCTTATCACATTATCGACATTAACCAACAAAACTATAAAAGTATCTAACTTAAGTTCTAGCATTAGCATTTTTTTCAATTAATCTCAGAAATTTGGGATTAACAAATTGGTTCTAAATCTTTATTTTCTGTTTTCAGTTCTACATAATCTACAAAGTTATTATTGGTATAATATTGTAGAATGAACGTTTTCGTATAACATAAAATCCACAGCACTCAATTCAGTAAAACTTCATTAAAATATTTTATCACCAATAACTACTAACTCGACTATTTCCATAAGCAATTATTTTAATTAAATTTCTTTCCCATCACAGAATCATAAAAATTTAAATTATAATTTATACTATTTTCTATTTATTTTCATAAATAAATTCTTAAGTTCAACTCTTCATATTTCACGCATGTATTCACATATGAGAATTTTTTGTATAATTTATTTTTATTCTTAACAATCGTAGTAAAGACTTCAATGTTTTTTTTTCTGTCTATTTTATAATTACAAGACAAGTTAAATATGTTAATACATACATATTTGGAATTTATTGGAAAAATATGTTATTAATTTTTATTATTATTATTTTCTTTATGGAAGAAAATGAATATTTTTGTTTTTTTTAAATTTAAGACTTAAAAGGTAAAAGTGTTATATGGATTTAAGGAACATTTTATATGAAAAACAAATGATTTATTTGTTTTAATATTTTCTTAAGACAAAGTAGATAGGATTCAAGTTCAACAAAATGTAAAATTTTCAAGGTGTATTAGACATTGTATCACGATCAGAATATTTATTAAAATGTTGAATGAGTTTTTTATAACATCTTAATAAGAGTAGATAATGATTTATTTTAAATTTGTATCAGAATAATTGTGGTTTTAGAATTTTATGACAGATTTCAAATATAGTATGTCTGTGATCGAAAAGCAATGAAACACATTTTATTTCTTATATTTATGTTTTTTCTAGCTACTCAGAGATATAACCATGTCTTTAGTTTTCATAAATAAAATTAAGCTGGTGTTAAAACATTAAAATTTTAATTTGAATAATTCAATAACTGTAAAACTTGTGTGTGGCGTTTAAATAACAGACAACATGTTTGGGTATTAATAATACAACATAATCTTTTCGTCGAATATTTATTGCCAATCGGATGTTGTATGTGAAATCGTAATGTATATATCTAGGTGGAATTTTGATTCTAACTTCAATTAAAGTAATTTATAAAATATAATAGAAAATTTACAAAAAATGAAAATACTACACGAAAAACCACGGTGTGTGACCAGCACAATAAAGAAAAGGTAATTACATACCATGCAGGTATTTGATTAGATCAAATGGTGAACCTTTTAACATGAACTCATTTTGCAGCTATTCTCTGCTTTATAGTGGTCATTCTTTTCGAAGAGAGCTTGAGACACGCTGACTGATTCCTTTAGTGTTGTAAATTTGGTTTTGTTGAATCTCAAAAAGAAAATGATAGATGATTTACTTAAATAAAAACTAATATTGACAAAGAACTAAAAAGTCTGTTTGGCGGTTATGAATCTGATGAAAATCTGGGCTCAAAAATCTCGTTCTAAACAAAAATGAAACGTTCGGTATATTATGAAAACCCAGACTGTTAACTGATGTTAAATAAACCTGGATTCCCAAATTATGTGCTGAAACTATTTTGTGTTATTTTATGTTGAATTCAACCCTAAGCTGCTTCTAAAGGTCAAACCGGTTAAAATTAATTTAGTGACGTTCAAATCAGAATTTTGAAATCAGTTAAATTTTTTCTCTCAATTCAGTATAACCTTATTTTGTTATATATTTCATTAAATTATTTATTAAAATTAATTAACATATCTACTAAAGAATATATAAAAATAACTTGAATTGATTTGTCAAAAAAAATAACCACACAAAACAAAAATCCCAAGAAACCGTTCAAAGAAACCAAAAAAAAAACATCCAAATTTAAGCTAAAGACAAAACAGTTATTTACTTTTAATTAAATTCATTATATAACTGAAATTAAAATTTTTAACAGACAAACTACAATAATAAAAAAACTATTTAGAATTCTTTCTTTTTTCTTAGTTTTGGTTGAAGAAAACACAAAAAAAAATCTTTAAGTTGATGATTACATCTTTTTATGTTTTTTAATTAGTAATCTCGATGACATCAATAGTCAGACAAAAAATTATAATTTAAAGTTTTTTTTTACGAATAACTTTACGTAAATAAATTTATTGGTTTTTGAATTGCTTTCTGAATAATATAATGATTCAGAAGTTGTTTAAAACAAAAGACTTTAATTTTAGTACTAAGCGACGAACCTGAATATTTGATTTTTTACGAGCTTTTTATTTTGACTACTCTAGTTATTTTTCTTCGAATCTCATGTAATGGCTATGTAATTATCAATGTTCTACATCAAATTTAATGAATTGTTTGGTTTAATTTCTTTGAGAATAAATACAAAAACAATCTTTTTAACAAAAAAAGAACCAAATAAAAATAAATTTTAAGGTAGAATGAATTGCTCTAAGGCTAAACTGTTGAAATAATTCTACCATGTATATAGATTTGGTATTTAGGTTTTAGTTATTTTTCAAGTTTTGTTTGATGGTATTCAATTTTATTTTGAATTGATATATGATTGACATGAAAAACTTATAAGTATTTGTAAATATAACAAGAAGTTGGTTGTATTGTTTTTTCTTTTCACATGTGGGTGTATGTTAAATATTTTTATTAAAATTATGAGTATCAATATTTAACAAATATTTGCTTATCAATAAACTTTAACTGAATATGTACACACATAAACCAACCGGATCATGTAATGTTCCATATTTTCCATAAATAAATAACCTTCAACTGTACCAATAAATTAAATTACAGATTTTATATTTACATAAATTGGGTGGAATAAAATACAAGATTTAACATATTAAATTCATTTAAAAAATGTAGTTCAAGTGAACATTAAGATTTTCGTATAAGTTTTGTTTGCCATTGGCCTACAGGAATTATGTCTAGGACTATTTTTATTGTATTGGGAGTTACCATAACAAATTGATCGATTAATACAATTAACGGTTGTTTTTATTTTTGAAATGGATTAAACATTATATATGGTTTGAATTTTAGTTTGTATTTAGATTATGTTAGTAAAAGTTATGAAGGTCATATTGAGCGTATGATTAAACAAGCGTGTATGGTGGAAAACTAAGATCCATTAAGAGTAAAGCAAGCGATACGGTCAAGGTTCAAAGCGGTTAACTATTTGTTTATTCAAAAATGTTTTACTTCGATAAGTTTACATTTAATAATGTATTACATTTAAGATTTACCAACTAACTTCGAACTCATTCAACCATAAAAATCAGGGTTTATATTGACCAGACGATGAAATTAAAGGCTTGATTCTAATATACTGAATGCTGTGATAATATCTCATTAACTTTAAACTATTTTATCGTTATGTTAAATTATAGTAGTGAAAAGATGTTGATAGCACTTGTTTAGTATCGGTGAGTTTCAAAGCAACACAAATTTTATAATCAAAAGACTTCAATAAATTTGTAGACGGAAAACCTTAAAATATTACTGATTTTCTTGATTAAACAAAAAAAATTTTTTTGAAAAAAAGAAGCTTTAGAGTTTAGTCATTAACTAATTAACAAAAAAACTTTAATTAATAAATGAAAATCATACAAATTAAAGATAACCAATTATTAATACGTGGAACATTTTGCAGAAAATTATTCAATTGTCAAATGGCGCTAAGTAACACTAGATAACTAGAAAATATTATGAGATGTTAGTCAGAGGTAAGGAGAACAGCATCGATTACCACTTTAATAGTCATCATTTCACGACGTAAGGATCAGGGATAGAAGTAATTTGAATGGCAAATCAATGAAAATATGTATATAGAGTGAGGATCATGATGATTGTACTAAAAGTCTCACTTCAAATCAGTAAAAAATTGAAAACTGCTGCTACCTAAATTTAATTTATCTTCAAAATAGTTGCTTTTCATAGTTTCTTAGAAATACTGGTGAGGGAGTATTTATATTGATAATATTCTCTGTTGTTTTTCATATCACATTCGTTAAAACTGACCAAACGCTGGTTCATTAAAATCAACTATAATTATCTCAATGTCCCTTAATTAACACACAAATAAACTATCAAAACTTGCTAAGAATTTATTTTAAAGTGACTAGAAAAAATAATTTCATCAAGATATAATATCTGTAGAAAGCACCAGATAACATAACTATAATATTATGTATTTGTTCAGTACTATGAACTTTAAACTTTAAACATATAAAAAATGAATCAATATGCACTATTCCCACAATTTTAAAACAAACATAAAAAAAATATAAAACAATTCTTCCAAAATCATAATAGCTCATTAATGTACATTCAAACCACATTATATACACAACTTTTTTGTTGATCATATTTACAAGATCAACTCTAAAAATAGATTTTTCTAATTTAAAATTTTTTTTTCTTCAATAGATATGCGAAATTTATCTCACAATTTTCTCAACGTAATAAAACATGACTTGACTTCGATAAAAAAATGATGCTTTTTTAACTAACTTCGTGACCAAATAGTTAAAAAAAATGGAAATAAAAGCTATCATGCTGTGAATTATAAATATTATTTCTAGCTGTACAAGAAAAAGATCAAAATGTAATAAGAAAAAAAAAATACGATCAACCTCTTCAACCATGAACTTGATTATTTTTGTTTTTCTTTTTTTTTTCTTTCTTTTAATTTAATGTTTTTCTTAATGTTAGAATAGAAATTGCTCGATTATCGATGTAAAATTTCGTGACACAAAAAATTGTAGCATTTATGTTAAATATATCGTAAGGTATAATGACTTTTGTTTTTTGTCCACAATCATGATTAACATCCTTATGTTTCTATAGATCGTTTTCAGACAAGTTGATGTCAGTAAAAATATTAAAGTTCATTTATTTTTATATGGGATGGAAAAATAATTTTAATTGTTAAAAGATGTAAAAATCAAAATGATGTATTTTCATTAATTATTTTTAATTAATATTTGCACTTCGAAATCTTACCGTCAAGCCCTGATTTGCCAGTAGTCTTTTTATGTTGATTCATAAGACGCGAACTTAATTACCAGGACAAGATTATATTTAATACAAATAATATTTTATTCAGAATTAGGTGTAGCTACATTCCATCAATTAGTCTGTCCTTTATAACTGTGTCTAGTTTTTATGATGATTAACTGATCTGGCATGGCTAACATTTTTGAATGTTTCTTATTTAATTATTTCTAAATGAGTCTATTTGAAATCAAAACTAAGAAAAAGAAATGTTTAGATTCTCAACAGAAAACAATCTAGGAAAAACATTAAATTACTAACTCCTTCTATTTTTTAAATTTTTACTTAGTTAAATTTTAATGATTCTAGAGAAAGAGAATTATCTGAACTCATACTTTGCGATAAAAAATTTAAAAGTTTTGAGCCAATCTAAAAGATAAGAGGGTAAGGATAAAAGAGCATTGAATGCTTAACAAATTATTCCGACAGAATATTAAAACTTATGAAAACTGTCAATATCTATCTTGATAGTTTAAATGTTACTATTTTAGTAATTTTTCAAATATATTATTTAAGATACTACGCCAAAGCCTAATGGCAAGCAGAATTGTATTGTTTAGGTAGCTAAAAGAATATTGTTACGAATATCAATTAATCCCTTTAGAATACAACACGAAATTTCTTTTCCCAATTTTTTTTACAAATGAAACTAAATGCAGTTTTTATAAATTTACTACAAGCAAGTAATTAATTATCCGCCAAAAATAACCAGAAATAGAGAGAAAAAAAGAACAGAGCGATGATGAGCCCACCCAAATTATAAGTTTGAAAAGTACATATAAATGAACCAAAGGACAAGTAAATAAAATTTAATTATAAACGTAAACCCAATAACAAATGAATAAAGAAAATATATGTGTCTCTTTTTATGGAAAATAGCGTTTACTTTTTAATATTTCTAGATATTAATATACAACAATATAATGACAACAAACCATTCCATGAAAGTTTGATAAAAATAAAGTGTAAGGATCTGTTTATATTATACGGCATCGTCAGGCGAGAAAATGATTGGAAAATGGGTTTCTTAAGGTGCGTTTGGACTGAGAAAGATGTATGAAATCAACGCAACAAGTCAATCAACAAGTTTTTAAACATTTCCTCATACAATACCTTTAACATTTTGTGTGAGCTCATACATTTTGTATGAGCTAAAAATAGCATAAACATTAACATGTATGAGCTGTTTTTACGAGTTGTTATAAAAAATAAGAAACGGGTAATAATTTTAGAGCGAGATACAAAATAAATTAACAAATAAAAACTTTAAAACACAAAGTATGGTGCAAAATTTGTTGGTTGACTTATTTAAGGTGTGTTTAGACTGAGCAATATGTATCACAATTTGTGTGAGGCAACAAATCAATCAACTTCTAATTGTATGATCATGCAAGTTCTTATACATGTTGAAACACCCGTTTGCATTTACATTGGTATACAAGTCAAACAACACATTTGCAACATTTTTAGTTTTTAAAGTTTTTTTGTATTAATATACACCTATCCCCCGCTTTACACGGCATTCATTTAACACGTTTTCGACTTTACACGGTTTTTGAAATCAAAATTTACAAAAAAAAAATTTCAAAAAAAAAGACAAATTTTGGTATTACACGCACTTATATCTACTTTATTTTAATTAAACCTTCTGGTATACCAGTATACCACTTATGATCATATACATACAGGTTTTAATTAAAACAAGAAAACAAGAAACTTGTAACAAAAAACGCCTTCGAGTGTTCAAAGCAATATTTTGAAATAACATGTTGAAGTATATCAGCAAAGGGATGTAAGAGATTCTCTATGCAAATCAGTTGATTTTAAGCAATAGATCGTTATTAGCTAGATACAAAATGCGTAGGTGTATCAATGATCATAGTTAATTTGTAAGTAAGTAATTCTATCTGTTGACATACGAGTTAACGTGAGATGTTATACAACACTGGCAATAGCAGTGAGATCTTATTCTATCCTATAATAAAATATTGGGTCTGTCATATTTTATTAATTGATTGGATTTATTGTTTAGTTATCAACTCAACAAAAATTAAAGAACACAAACAATAAAAATTAGCGTCCATCAACATCGTTGAACGCATGTTGTTGCGGTGACCGTGATGTTAAAAGTTTTTATTTGTTGTTTTGATACATATTGTAATTCCCACTACACAACACATTTTATTAAAAAAAAATAAAAACAATGGAAAATAAATTAATGATATGGCTTTGCAGTTTTATTGCAAGTCATGGTTGGTTCGAAATACTTAAACACGGGCATTTTTTGCTAAAATTTAAAATTGAAAAGCGCATCTACTGATTTCGATACAGCACAACAGTATGTACCCACTAAAATTGACTGAAATTAATTGCGGTACATCTTACTGTCCTGCAGCCAAATTTTGTAACTGTGGAGCGGTGAAGCGTTAAAAATTCCATCGTTGCTGTTCATTCAAAAACTTATCACTTCACCGCTTCACAATTACAGAATTTGGCTGCTGATCAGGTTTTTAATACTAAAGAGCGATTAGGCTTAGGTGGCAAAGCGTTCAAGTAAAAAGGAATAAACAAATCTTTCCATTTATTGGAATGCCAATACAAAAGCTTGGGTTGAAGCCACATTGTTCATTGATTTGTCTCATAACTCTTGCGTACCACAAGTAAAATAGTATTTAATTAAAATAATATTTAAGGTTCTTCTTTTACTGGACAATACTCCATGTCACCCCCAAAGCTTACAAATGGATAAATTGTATTTCTACCCAAAATTAAAACTTCTTTATTGCAACCATTATACCAGAAGATTCAACAACATGATCCGAATATTGAACTAGCTCTCCGATTTCTGCGAACTGTCAACGAATTTTTAAGTCAATATGAAGATGTTTGCAAGATTTAGCTAAAAAGAAAGCACAATTGTTAATTACAGATTTAACTTCCAAGTCGCACCGAACTGAATCAAGTTAAGTTAGGTTTGATTTAGGTCAAAATGCTAGTATGTGCATGCATAATTACTTTTTATTTTTCTGTAAATTTCTTATTGGTTATGTTACATGTTTCGTTTTGAAAATGAATTTAGCTATTATGTCGATATCTTATGTGATTAAACTGGTACTTTTATGTTTTACCGAATCTGTTTGTTGCCCAAGAAATGACCAAAAACCCACGTTTTTCGTTTAACACGGTTTTCCATACAAAATTTATATTTTCGATTAACACGTTTTTATCAGGAACGTATCTACCGTGTAAAACGGGGGATAGGTGTATTAGTATACATAGAAATCTTAATAAAATCTTGAACTAATATGAAAAAAATGTTTTGGTAAAATCAAAATATTAATGTTAATGTTTATGCTATTTTTAGCTCATACAAAATGTATGAAGAAATGTATAAGCTCACACAAAATGTTGAAGGCATTGTATGAGGAAATGTTTAAAAATTTGTTGATTGACTTGTTGCACTCAAACATGTTTCACAGTCTAAACTCACCTTTACCAACGTAAATGCAAACGAATTTTTTCGACATGTATAAGAACTGGTATTCTCATTCAATTGTAAGTTGAATGATACATGCTTCCTAGTTTAAATGTACCTGTTACGTACCTGTTATGTACCTGTTAATGTTACATATATCATATCTACATAAGAGACCAATGTTTCAATCAGTTTCATGCATTGTTTTAGTCTGTCTGTGTCTGATAATATAAATAGAAGTTGGAATACAAATCCCGATGATAATACCGAAACCTAGATGGAATTTTTCAAAGGCTTCATGGCAAAGTTTTTTAAAAAACTTAGATACTTCTGTAAGATTTATTCCACCAGTTGCAAAAAACTACCGTTTCGTTGGCGCTACTAGAACACGCTACTAGAACGCCAACATAATGGAAACTGTAATATTACCGAATGCTTTCAAGAAAACGAAAATTATAGCATTGTTGAAACCAGAAAAGATAGTAGAAGATCCGGAGAATTATAGACCAATCGCTAAGTGTATGCTTCAAATTATTTGAACGATTAATTTACAACCGAATTGTAACGAAAATTGATGAGGTCTTACCTCCCAGAATACACTGGTTTTCGTCGTGGATGCAATTGAACAGATCAAGTTTTGTCACTAACCAACTATATCGAATTTGGTTTCCAAAAAAAATTAAAAACGTCTGTTGTTTTCTTAGACCCCACAGCGGCTTAAGACACCGTTTGGAGAAAAGGCCTAATATATAAGCTGCCAACCATTATTCCATGCCCTAAAATTACTCCAGTAATGAACAATATCTTCACAAATCATCTTTTCTAAGCCTATCGAAACAATGAGAAGAGTTCTTGTAATAAAGAGCTGCTTCGTTGGAATCAACGAAGTGACTTAGCAGGTCGCGTACCTAGCGAGATTAATTTTTTTGCGCCGACCAGCTGCAGCCCATGGGAACGAGTAAGAAGTCCTGCTACTTCATCACAAATAAACAATAGCACGCGAGGAACATGATAATAACGGAGATGAGAAAAGGCAAGGGAAAGACTGAGACTCTGGCAACCCCCGTATGCGAAAGAACCACGATCACCACGTCCAACCCCTACAATTCACACCACACCTTCACATGCTCTCACGTCTCATATACTCACACACGCACACCCACACACGCACACGTACTCACACACACACACACACACACACACACACACACACACACACACACACACACACACACACACACACACACACACACACACACACACACACACCCATGTACGCAGATAGTCATACATATTCACTTGATTCAATGAAATGCGACCTGAAGATCGTAGATAATCACGGTTGGTTACTTATGTGATCAACGGTCAATTTTAGTACCTAGGATTGGGATTTTCGTTTTAGCATAATTGTACTTAAAATTCTGAAACTATATGTTAATAATTTTAACACAAATGAGTCACAGTCTTAGCCAAAACAAACTGTAAATTTCCTTCCCTCCTTTTTTTTGTTGGTTTAAAATATCGGAAATTGGCAATGAGTTTATAGCCAAGGACAGTTTAAGTCAAATCTAAAATTCCAGTTCGTTTCTGTATGCTTGCTTAGAACATCGTGAAATACAGAGGCAATCATACATTAAAAGTTGAAATGACATTAACAAAAAAAATTTAAACTTTTATGCTGAAAACCATGCTAAGAACTGTATCGTAGTGAATTGGTCCATCACTATCCATATCAGTACCATATTGGCTGAAGGTTGACGCGCGCGTTTATAGAAGCATACCATCCTGAATAACATCATAAAATAAAGTTATTCCACATCCCATACGGTCCAATTACCGTTTTAATAATTCCAATAAAATATCTGATGATCCATATTCAAATGCAGACAATGCTGTTTTCAATTCATTTTTATCCACCTTACCAGAATTATCAGTATCAGTGAAGTATAATACGAGTGTATAATATAATATGACTCACACAGGTATAATATAATATGACTCACAAACCTGCATCACCTGAACGCCCAGGCATACACGCCCACGTACATACACTCACGCACACTTTCATACATCCATCCATACCCATTTATATATATATTTAAGGTTACTAACCTCATGATATGGTCAAATCCCATTCTTCCGGTTCTCTCAGTAGCTGGTCATCATGTAGAGGTCAAATAACAGAGGCATGATTGGTGATATCCCTCGTTAATCTTCAATACTTAGGTGGTGCCAACTCTCAATCATCAACGTCAATCAGATCCAAATGGAAAGGGAATCTTTCCAGAATCGGTAGTAATTCAATGATAGTAATAATATTTTGTTCTTTGGTTTTTGAAAATTAAAGGTAATATCTTTCATGTTCAGCATTATTCACATACGACTCCACATCAATAGGCTGACATTACCAACGTTCAATAATCAGCATCAATCTTTCAATGCTCGAGTGGAAAGAATGCTTATTACGAAGCATTAATTATATGGTGGTAATTTTCACTTATCCGTAGTCATCAAATTTTGAGTAGGGTTATTGTACACACTAAAGTTCGCAAAATTCACACACGTATACAGTTACTATAAATGTAATCAGGTTGTTAGCAATATATAGGATCAATCACGGATAATACGACGAATTTCTAGGCCATCATCCAGATATATTAATATTTTATCTGCACTATATGCGTATAGATTAACCATGGAATAACGGACAAACAGTTAAGATTTTCTTTTTTTTTCATAATGTTTTTTCTTATTAATTATAAAAATTTATTTATTATTATTTATTAATAATTAAAATAAAATTAAAATTTTTAATATAATTAATTTAGTTTTCTTGAATTTTTTAATAATTTGCTTAATTAATTTGTTGCAACTTAATCACTACTAGAAATTATACTAGTACATAATGTTTAATAATTCTTAAACAAAGTAACACTTATTCTTAGTGCACAAGAATCAATTAAAAAATTTATTTAACTTCGTAATTATTCACAAGCCGGCATATATCCGCCATTACTAAAACATGTAAAGCAACATTTTTGTATCTATATTTATATGGTAATTAAAGTTTTAATGGCACATGCGGTATTTAAAGTTAACAGCAAATTGGTACCGACTTAATTTAATATAGTAAAACATAAATACGTCACAACCCGATTTGCTAGTATTTTTATCTTATTTGATTCTTGGTACTAACCTTTTTTCTTCTTCAATTAAATCTCTATTCACTTAGAATTTCGACAATACAATAAATATATATATATATATATATATATATATATATATATATATATATATATATATATATATATATATATATATATATATATATATATATATATATATATATATATATATATATACATATATATATATATATATATATATATATATATATATATATATATATATATATATATATATATATATATATATATATATATATATATGTATATATATATATATATATATATATATATATATATATATATATATATATATACATATATATATATATATATATATATATATATATATATATATATATATATATATATATATATATATATATATATATATATATATATATATATATATATATATATATATATATATATATATATATATATATATATATATATATATATATATATATATATATATATATATATATATATATATATATATATATATATATATATATATATATATATATATATATACATATATATGGATATATATGGAGGATTCCACGTCAACTGAAACACTGCTCCAGACATTTTTTAAAGACGTAAACAAAAATTCTCCAAAACTTACATTTTTTGAGTTGACTAGAACTATCGAATACCGTGTGTCTATTTTAAAAAATTTCAAAATGGCGACCTCAAATTATCGCTGTTTTGATCGAAATAATATAACCACCCGAACAGTTGGTCTACCAACACAAATTTAAGATCTCAAAAAAATTTTTGGGCTTAAAATGTTGGTCATGATACGTGGTTTCATATGCCGTATGGTGTTTAAGTGTTTTTTCAAAATGGCGGCTCTACAAAAGGGAAAATGGAGACTTTGTGATATTTCTATTTTGTTTTTGCTGCCAACACAAATTTAAGATCTCAAAAACTGCGTACTTAGGCTTAAAATATTGGTAATGATACCTAGTTTCAGACAATGTATAGTGTTTAAGTTTTTTTAAAGTGCTGGCTTTACAATATGGAAAATAGTGCTCTTTTTTGCGATTTAACTTTTGGGATTTCTGGCTGCGAACAAAAATTCAAGATTTCAAAGTATGCGTTCTTGGGCTTAAAATATTGGTAATGATACGTAGTCTCAAATGCTTTATGGTCTTTAAGTTTCTTTTTCAAAATGGCGGCTGCATAATAGATAAATGGTGGTTATGGCGAGATTTATGTTTTTTTTTCGCTGCCAACACAAAGTTAATGATCTCAAAAGATGCGTTCTTAGGCTTAAAATGTTGGTAAATATATGCAGTTTTAAATTCCGGATGGTGTTTATTTTGTTAGTAATAGCATATTACTATTACCCTTAAAACAGAAAAAAGCTTTGACTACTCGGCGTTTGAGATTTCAGCTCCTTCATATACTTTTATTATAAACATAGAGTTTAACTAATTTACAACATTGTATTACCCACCAACTAAGAACAAACTGCTTTACAAGGGTGATACCAATGCATTTATTTATTTTCCTTAGACAAATTTTTTTATTTAATGTAAATTTTATTGGTTTAATTGATTAATACTAAATAATCAAAAATAGGAGCACCCTGTTAAATATGAAATTTTGAAACACATAAAATATCTCAGTAAGAAATTATTTAATATAAACATTGATTTTTATTTATTCTTTTGTTTCAGAAAAAATAATCTTCTGTTGGTGTTAGTTTTAACTTATAATTCTTATTTATTTTAAGATTTCTTTCCCCTTCTCTTCGTGAATTAAAAATAACACCATCATCGTTGTTCAATTTGACCGAAAGTTGAAAATCCACAAGTGGTTCTTATATACATTTCGTTGCTTATATTCTGTTAATAATTTTTTTTATTTGTTTTCTTTTTCCTCATCTTAGTTCAAATTTGGATTTAACTTTTTTTTTTTTTTTTTAATATTTCAGTCTTTCAAAAGACAAGAAATTACGATTAAAAAAAACATTACATCAAGAATTTTTGTTCAATAAATTTTTGTATATATTTTGATGATAATTTTTGCAACAAAAAAAAATTGTTATATCTTTTATTTTTGCGTTTCTTAAGTTCCTTGTCGAACAGGATTTTTGCTTTTATCTTTATTTTAAGATAAAACTAAAGAAACACGCAAAAAAACTGAATGTTTAAAAGAAAATATATTTTATCAGTTAAATAATATAATGCGATAATACAGAATTCAAAATTATAAAACAGAGATTTATAAAAAAAAATAATTTCAGATTTTTTGGTTATGATAATAGCAATTTATGAATGTGTTGGATGTATGAAGTATCGCGTTATAAAAGTTTGAATGTTTGTTTTTTTCGTTGGCTGAAATTATTTGTTTATTTATTATCTAACTCTTATTTAAGAATGTAATCGTAAAAAGAACACAATTCATGACAAATTACAGAGTGGAAAATGTTCTCACAATGTTATTTTAGCGTAGATAATTTATTAAATTGATCATTTTATTACAAGACGATGAACATTAAGAAAAGATTTAATTGATAAATAGGATTTTAAAGCCTAATTAATGTTTGTTCTAATGGACCAGAAATATTAACTATTCTATTCAACGATTTCTACCTACAAAGACTACCACACTTCCGAACAGGATCAGGCTTGATAAAGCGAGCAATCTTAGTCTTATTTTTATTATTATTATTGAAACAGGTTATTATTGAAATAAAAAAAAATAAAAAATTGATTTACGGAGTTTCTTTGGATTTTTTTTTCTTTCATTTTGATATAGAGTATAAGACCTGAAATTCTAATTCCTACAGTGAATTAGTTAGATGAGCAGAAATCGAAATAGAGTTGATCACTACAATGCGCTCTGAAGTGTTTCATGAACGTAGTTAGGTTTGTTTTCTTATTTTTTTTAAGGAATAGATAAATGTACAATAAATATTGTGAATAATTTCCATCCAAGATTTTATTAAGATTTTTTTCTATACGATAGCAATGGATAACTATTCAATTGAATAGAATAGAAAGTTGCTTTGAAAAGCGAAAAATCCGTAACAAATATTTCATCTCAATTCTAGTTCGGGGATCGAACCAACGTCCTTCTGATCAGAGTTTATAGTTAACCATTTAACCCACTCAACTACCCATGAGATAAAAATAAACTTTGATCAGAACCATGTACCATTAACCTGGAATTTTTAATCAAGAACATCTGTTTGACTTAATGTCCAAAAAAATACCATTTTCCTTAATTTTTTTTATCTGGATTCATCTCAGTCGTTTTGGTTGGTTTTCTCATTCCATTCCCAATAAATCAACAAACACAAGAAAAATTCTGCCGTGTATAAACAAAAAAAAATAAAACTGACATAAAAGAATTATTAAAAAATATAGTCTCTTACATGATTAAATCCAAAATAATAGGATGCTCCAAAGTTTATCAATTATTAATTGTTAATTTTTTTTATTAATAACAATTTGCGTAAGGATTTCAATCAAATCACCGCAAAACGAACCACATTATTCATGATTTCAATACCAATGCATCTACAACAGATTTATTTTACTTTGCTTCAGTTATTTCGGTTACAATGCATTGAAACGTATTAATAGATTTAGTGTTTTAAAATGAAAAAAGAAAAGATGATAACATGATAGACTAATATATCGATTACAGTGGAACGTCGTAGACAAATAGATATTATTCATGAAATAAGTGGTAAGAAATGAATGTATGATTATTGTGAGGACTGCCTGTGTTAGGTTTTAAAAGAAAATGTCTTCAGATACCTTTAATAAATAGATTTTTGTGGTTGTCACAAAATATCGAAAACCAGATACAGGCTCGTTATACTATCAAAATAGTAATAGCATGTATTATCGTTAATAAACGCTGACATAAATATTGTTATTGTTTTTACCGTTGAATGAATTTTCGCCATTCAGTCTTACTTAACAATTCATTTAATTCATTTTGAATGATTGAAATTATGTATAACGGATACATTTTCGTTAAAATTTTGCTCCTTCTTTTTTCTTGCAATCTCTTACGAATAATAAAATACGAAGTGAAACGAAATTTAATGAATGAATATTAAACAATAATGAAAGAATGGAAAAATTGAAAAAGTTTTTTACCATTTCTAAAATGACTGGTTTCATTTTACTTCTTTGAAAATTAAACTTTTGTAATATTAAATTGATGATTTTTAATTTATTTGTGAAGGTAATAACAAGCGTTTTCTAAGTGAAGGCAATAAAAACAAATACAAAAAACAAACGAGCGCTTTGAATAAAAAATTTTAATGATTTAAAAAAATTATTATATATTTTTAATATTTTTGTTTGCCTTGTTGCATGTCGGTTTACTTATATTTAAATTTATTTTTTCAGAATGTTGAGAAAATTATGGAAAATTAATATTGTTTTCTACACACAAGTTAAATATTTAAATTTATTTGATTTCTGATTTTTTGTCTTTTAAATTGTATCATTAAAAAAATGGACGCTGCATTTACAAATAGGCCAGTAATAATAGGAGAAAAAATTAGAAAAAAAAAATAATTCGTTACAGCAAACTGACAGTGGGATATTGTAGAACACGATATTGTAAAAGAGGGAAACATAAATCGAACCAGCAGCTGCTATCCGGGGGAGAATGGGGAGGGTTTTTAGGGGTTGAAAAGGGTTTTTCGTGATTTCTGGCTGAACCGTGCATCCTATCAAAAAGTGCTATATGTAAAAGTTGTAGGGAATAAAAAGATCTGTACGGACCATTTTTACCCTCACCTCAACATTTTTCGAAAAAAATGCGAAAAACCGATTGTTTTCTTTTTTCTTGTTTTCTTTTACAAAAAAAATTTTACGAAGTACAAATTTCGGAAAAAGTATCTTTTTATTGGAAAAAGGCAGCAATTTTTTCGGAGGGAAATATTTAGACGTTGTTGTTAAAATTAATTTTTTTAAAAAAAAAAAACCAAATTTTTAACTGCGATTCCTCTTAAAACTACGCCTCCTAATGAGTTCAGTTTTGACTCATTTACTCGTTCTTACGTCTATTTTTGATAAGTGGTAAAAAAATGGTACACTGTTATGGAAAAAAAGGCGGGAAAATTGAAAAAACCGAGAAAATCGCTTTTTTTCGTGGTAATTTGCATATTTATCGTTGAATAATCGTTATTAATTAATAAAACCATTTAAATTTTTAATGATAAACGTAAACGACGATCATTTAGAAATAAATTAATGAATAATTATATGCTTTCGTTACTTTTAGTTTATTTAGGTAACAAAAAAGTAAATTTTATTCTTTAAACATGGCGATCTCAAAAAGTACCTTTTAGTTTTCTTTCATGTTTTATATATTTTGCAGATTTGTTATTTACTTAAAACATACTAAACCTATAAGGACAATTGTTATTTTTTGTTTTTGAGAAAAACACATTTGAATATAGGTTGATTTTTTTGTACTTTGTGCCATACACTAAACCCAAGTTTACTGATTCTATTAAACTTATTTTGGGTTTAGAAGGTACTAAATAATGTTTAAAGAAGGTACTAAATAAGCTTTTTTTGGGTTTTCTGAAGGTTTAATATTTTACCCAAAACATGCTCAAATTACAGACAGACGTTTTGTTCGACGATAAAAACCAATTCGAATATTTGTTAGCAAAAATATGCCAGTTGCAGATTTTGCTGAAATTTATCAAATAGATAGTGAATTTTCCTTTCAATTACAATAAAAAATTCATATTAAATTAAAATATATCATATATTAATTATCATATATTATAAATTTTATTATAAATATATTGGGAATAGAGCCTATTTAAAAACAAAAATTATTAATTAACAATTAATTATTTTAAATTAAAATGTATATTTTACGTTTCGGCAAACATCCTTTGCCATTTTCCAAAAAAATTTTTACAAAATTTTTTAAAATCAACAAACAACATTAACAACATTCGTTGAAGAAAAAATTATATATACAAAAACAAAAAACACTACAAAGAATATAATTTTAATTTTCAAAAAATAATAAAATTTGTTTGTTGAATGGTTACTAAATTCAAAAAACTATAATTCATACCCTGATGTAAAATATTCATATATAATATAACGAGTCGTCAAATAATAGTCGATTATTTTTCATAATCATTATTACGAATGTCATTTGAGGTCCCGAGTGCGCGTAGCGCACGAGGGAAATTTTTGACCTCAAATGGCATGAGTGGTAATGTTGAAAAATAATCGACTAATAATTTGATGACGAGTTGTATTTAGCAGACAATTTAACGAACAGAAATAGTAACATTATTTCATACAACATATTCCTTTGTTGTCAAACAAAATTAAATATTATTTCATCTTAGTAGGCGCATAAATGTTATAAATTTGTAATTTATTTTTAACAAATAAACATAAACATTCAATCATTTATGAATGAAAACGGACATTTTTACTATTTGCAAATTGTATTTTCACATAATTTTGTATGTGCATTTTGGTTTTAAATTAATATATTAAGTAGGCGGAAAATATTCGAAAATATTCGCTGTTCCTTCCTACCAGAAAAAAATAATCGAAACAAATCGTTTTGATTTGCTATAAAATAGTAAATGAAGCGTTTTGATTGGACCTTATTGAAACTTTTTTTTAGAGAGTTGAATTGTCAACAATATTAAATTTTTTAAAATTATTAACACAAAATAAATAATTCAATGCAAAAAATATCAATTGTTTATAACATTATTATAAGAATTTCCTATATACACCGAATCATTCTGTTTGTTTAAACAATTAGGATTCTTTTTAATGTATATCATCTCAAGAATTTTTCGTTTTTGCAAATTTGATTCCCTGGCTAAAATTTTAATATTTTCATAGTTGATTTTATGATTCATATTGTATAAATGATGTGAAAGAGCACTATTTTTGTCATCATCAACAAAATTAATTTCTGGATTGACATGCCTTGCACCATTCGAATGCTGATAATAATTAATTTGTTTTTAAAAAGGCTCTATTCCCAATATATTTATAATAAAATTAATATAAAAGCCTACAATATACTATTATATATTATAAACTAAAATAAGCATTAAATATTTTAGAAAAATGAAAATTCTGCCAATCCCATGTACTTTCGAAATCAAATTGCTCAAGAACGGCTTTACCAATTTTATCAAACTTTTTTTTTTTGTAGGTGATTAGTTAATCGTTTGAAAAAAAAAAAATAATTAATTGTTTTTGTAATTAATTTTTAAATTAAAATATTAAAAAACTTTTTTAAAGTTGGCGCTTGGGTTGAAGATCAATTGAAATTTAATTTTATTTTTTTTGTAAAAACAGTTCTATCCTTACTCTAGAATATTACAAATTTACAAAGAGGCTAATGTTCGTGTTCTTGAGATATTTAATTTTTAAGATTTTTAGTACGACTGAAATTCTCATTGTTGATTATTTCTTCGAACAATTTTTATCAAGTTCGAAAACGAAAGCATATAATTATTCATAAATGTATTTCCGAATGATCGTTGTTTACGTAATAATAAAAAAAATAATATGATTTTATTAATTAGTAACAATTATTCAACGATAAATATGCAAATTACCACGAAAAAAGCAATTTTTTCGGTTTTTTCAATTTTCCCGCCTTTTTGTCCATAGATTTATACTTTTTTTACCATTTATCAAAAACAGACGTAAGAACGAGTAAATGAGTCAAAACTGAACTCTTTAGGAGGCGTAGTTTTAAGAGGAATTGCAGTTAAAAATTTGGTTTTTTTTTTCAAAAAAATTAATTTTAACAACAACGTCTAAATATTTCCCTCCGAAAAAATTGCTACCTTTTTCTAATAAATGGAGGTATCTTTTTCCAAAATTTGAACTTCATAAAATTTTTTTTGCAAAAGAAAACAAGAAAAAAGAAAAAAATCGGTTTTTCGCATTTTTTTCGAAAAATGTTGAGGTGAGGGTAAAAATGGTCCGTACAAAAAGTGTAGATCTTTGTATTCCCTACAACTTTTACATATAACTCTTTTTGATAGGATGCACGGTTCAGCCAGAAATCACAAAAACCCTTTTCAACCCCTAAAAACCCTCCCCATTCTCCCCCGGATAGCAGCTGCTGGTTCGATTTATGTTTCCCTCTTTTACAATATCGTGTTCTACAATATCCCACTGTCAGTTTGCTGTAACGAATTTTTTTGTTGTTAAAATACTATTTTTCCTGGCCTAAAATGCAATCACACATATATTCTTCTTTCGGTATGAAAATGTTAGTCAGGTTTGAAATGTTTGAAACATTAAAATATTTTAGCAAAATTTTATACGAATTATTTTCAACTCATTCAACTCATGTAATTTAAATTGGATGAAAATCCAACTTTATTTTTTTCTGTGAGAAAGCCAAAATAAGCAAAATAAATACATTGAAGAAAAAAATTCCACCAAATAATCAAATTAGTATTTATTAAGTTTAACATATCTAATGTACTAATATGAAAATAAACTAATAAATATAAAAATAAATGGGCAAAAAGTATAAGCAATGATATGTTATAAGAAGACGCTTCACTCTCTTTTGAAGTTTGGAGTGTGTGCTAAAAAATGATGTCTAAAAGAAAAACCAATTTTATATTTTCAACAATTATCGGTGATGCATTCTTTAAGCTCCAAGAATCTTCAAAAGATACATACAGATGAAAAAAAACTTTAAAAATCTGCAAATTCCATTTAACTGTATCCCATCTGCAAGCTTACAAAATTATCCAGATGTATGCAACTTCCTTCATTCAATATTTAAACACGCATATGGATTTATCATAATATGGATTTTAAATAAGATTCATCATAAGGTTCTTAGGAAAAAATAAAGAATCTTTAACGAATGCAAATTATACAAGAAACTAAAGACTACAAGCTACGAACCTGAAAATTCAAATATTAGAAACAATAATTTGAAATTGTTTCGTTCATGAGGTCTGTAAAGTTAAAAAGTGGTTAAAATGTTTACTCAGACTGCTTTTATTAAATCATCACCGAACCCAATTAAAGTTAACCTAATACATAAAAATAAATAAAATTGGAATTTAAACCTAATAATGATTTTATAATTATAATTCTGTAAATTTCACAAAAAATCTCTGATTTCAAACACTTTTGTGTTTTGCATCTGCATTTTTAAATGAAACTCATTCAACCTACACTAAACAAGCAATTAATTTATTTAACAAATAAACTTAAAAATAATGAAGAAAAGAATCAACTCAAAAAATCAACCGTCAAAATTCCATTCAAACGTTTTTTCGATTTCAATTCTTGCTCCACAAAACGTAAGTAATATATTTATATAAAATTTGTATCACATTTAATTTATTTTAATTAAATGTAATTACAGTATCCAAAAATAGCATAATGACGTAATCTTTATATTTCAATCACGATTTCAATAATCTTGAATCCAATTTAAAAAAAACAACGAATGTTTTTTTAATGTTTTTCTCAGTTTGCTGTTGCTGTCTTGCAATTTTTTTTCTGTACATACTATTTCGAGATGGTATAAAAATAAAGATTTGCATAAAACGAAATATAAATCTTGTTTTTCACGATTTCCGTTGTTTAGTAAGAGGCAAAATTTTTTGCGAAATTTTCCATTTTTTCAATATATTTTGTTGTTGTTAGGTAGATACTCGTTATAACAATGTATCTTAGTATTTACAATCCTCAGTACCTTCGTTAGGTTTTTTGTTGTTGTTATAAAATAAATAAAAATAATTTAATGTTATTCCATCTTGAGGACATGAATTGTTGTTATAAATTTAAAGAAAACAATTTTGTTTAAGGGAATGTAGTGTAGAATTGGGAATTGTTGTAAAAAAAATTGTAAGATTTTATTTTGGGGAGTAACCTTATAAGGTTATAACATAATCGTAATGATTTTAATTGGGAAGTGTTTTGGGACTTTAAATATATGTTGAATTTGTTTTTATAAACAAATACAGGTTTAAGTATATCTTCAGTGGTTATCATTCTCACAATAAAATCTAACCATTCATAATGTTAAGAAATTATAAAGTACCATTTAAAGCTTCAGAACAACAACACCATATTCTAAAATTAAAATAGTCAAACCAATTAGCTAGGAAAAATTCACATAAAATTTTCACTCAAATCGTTAATATCTTGTTATGCATTAGATAAAAATCAATGGAAAAGTCTCCATACAATTCTTCAAACAGATCAATCGTGGTCGTTAACTTACAATTTCTGAAAAAAAATTATTAGTGCAAGGCAATCTGCATTAATGTTGAACCAATGGTTGCAGGATTCATACTCAATTGTTATTTTTGTTTCACTTACTAATAAAATCTGGATGTAAAATTAAAAATGATAAACTAATTTCAATGAGTTCCAATGTTAAACATTGAACATAACTAATTCCATAGGCACAACATCGTTTGTTCATACCCAAATCTCCAAAATTTTTAGAGTTTAGCCTGGCTTGTTACATTCTCAGGGTGTAATACATTCCCCATTATTTGTGTCAAAAAAATTTGTTGTGCTCTGTAAAACTGTATGCAATTCTTTCACAGCAACTGTCAAAGCACAAGTTCACGACAAAAGCTCAGTTATTTAAGTTATACGTCCATTAATCTTGTAGTCATATATCTGATGACTAAAATGTTGAACTTTTGACAATTGTCATAGTTTTTTGATTTCTAAATTGGGATCTGGTAGCCAACCATGGATAAACGAACTAGTAAACATTGATTTACAGCTCCCAGTACCGATATTTTTAAAACAAACCATTAATACTAGTTTTAAAAACATAAATACAAATTTTTTGTATTACTAAAAATTTGATTGTGTTTCCATCTATAAAGTTTAGTCTTTCTTCTGCTTTTAATTGAGAACTCTCAAGGAACTATTGTTTTTACACCATGATTTTTAATAATGTTCGTCTGTATAAGAGCTGTGGAATTATTAGCACTACTTTAAAATTTCAAAATTTTAATCATTTTTTAATTAAATGGAAAGATAGTTTAGTATTTTGAAACATCTTAGTTGACTCACATTCCGTATAGTGCAAGCTAGAAAACAAGTCATTAGGTTCGAATAATACTCATTTAAATGAAGCGAAAATAACAAAAATGAAAATATTACTCTTAGATTCTTGTGAATTGTTGAATATCTTGACTTAATACTTATAATACTTCAAAAAATTGTGGGTTTTTGGCTTTGTTATGAAAATATTAGCATTATTCGATCTAGTTAATCAGTCTCGTTTCCATAATGACCCTCAAGATAACCTAAAAACAATTTAAAATTAGAAATTTCTCCGGATTGAATACAAATTTTTCGAAAAAGCAAATAAATAATAACAAAAATTCTACCTAAAACGAACAGAATTACCATAAATGTGTTCACTTCTCATATATGTATGTAAATAGTATTTCAATCAACATATTCAAACACTTTATTGACCACCTTTCATAATTTCAACTTCATAATATTTTTTTTTCAAGATCTATAACGAAATAATATAAAAACCAATTTGATTGTTAGAGTTCAACTCAAATATATTTTAGGCATGAAGTTTACCTTGAATTATAATGTTTTTATAGGAACGAAAAAACTATGTTTAAAAAACTAACAACAACAACAAAATATAATTATTTAATCGTAAGACATGAAATATACAAATTTCATGTATGTCCGTATATTACTTACAGACATATTATTCATAATCAAGTCAAACTACATGGATACTTTTACTACTGAGTACCGATGGCGATATAGCTAGATACAAAAAAATTGTTTAATATTTTTTGTTGTTTAATGATACGAATATTACTAAAAAATTAATCTAAATTTATGTTGCCTGTTGGTTACCTTTATAGATCATTATAATATCAATCTTCTGTTTCTTAAGAACCAACAAAAAATTATTTTAAGAAATATTTTGTAATCAATCAACTTCTATGTTAATTGTAAAGAGTTACGATGATCGGATGGTAAGTTATTTGTGGTAGTTTTGAGGTATTATTTGCTAATATTAATTATACAAAATGTATTAAACAGTTATAAGTATTAAGAGAAAAAAAAGACGAAATTTACAACAACTAAATAAATAAAACGTTTAGCAACAACAAAATTAAAAAATACAAAAAGTTCACAAGAGAAGAACTCAAAAATTTAGCAGTTGTTAAAAATTGGCAGCACACTAATTATGCTCCCGCTAACGGCTTATTAGAACAAAGTCGTCGTGTACTAAAGCATTACATAAGTTGTTTCATTGAGGAATATCAAGGACGTATCCACAGACAAGCAGTTCATATCCACAACATATTTATTCATAACAGAACAACATTTACTCTAAAGGGCCCCATTCACCTGCAAGCATGCTTAAACAACACAATTGTCAACGTACTTATATATAGTACTTAAACAAGCATTTTGATAAGGTATGGTAGTGATTGATGGCTTAAGTTAAACCTTTCAAAAATGTTTGACAAAATATCAAACATGTTTAATTTTTCTTTGCAAGCATAAGTTTGATTATGTGTATATTCTTATGATTGTCAAGTTGTTGCGTTTAAAACCTATACGAATTACTTTCGTACCTAGTGACGAAAGTAATTTTTTAAAAGCCATCTATTTTTTAATTTCTGAACTAGAATAAACCATCCTAGAATATCCGTTAAGACAATCAATTGATTGATTGAATTGAATGAAATAATTTTCTTAGTGTTAATTTGTCTCTGTTTGGAGACGTAAGACGTTAATTTATTTTTGAATTATTTACGGACAATTTACATTAAAGTTGTAAAAATAATAATAGTTAAATATGTAATATTCATATATTCTTTTTAAAGAGTATGATAAAAAACAGTTGGTGTTAAGATATTTTTAAAAAATATTATTTCACCTATTTATATAACAAAAATGAAAATAAAATATTTATTTTACGTAAAATAATTTACGTTGTGTTAAAATATATCAAAAATTTACGTAACGTCATTCCCATTCAAAAACTAAATCAAAACTGATATTTTT
>OY856186.1:427227420-427272041 GCA_963693315.1 Diogma glabrata | reverse complement strand
AACTTATTTGTGGAGACTTACTTATTTGAATAAGTAATCTAAAGAGGTGACTTAGTTGAAATTTTTTTTCCATAGAAAAATCTAATTCGATATGACAGTGTCAAATATTTTTATGTTTGTTTACTAAATGATTTTTTGGAATAAAACTTCTTTTTCGATTCGTAATAAAATTGATGCAATAATTTAAAATGAAAAAAATAGTTTTGAAAACTCTTTTAATTGATCAAATCAAATAAATCGTTTTAATTAAATTTATTTTCCAATTTGCTTTTTGTTGCTGTCAAAATAAGTATGCTAAATCGTTTAGAATAGCTTTTAAATACTTATTTAAAATGGCGGTGAATAAGTAAGTCTACATAAATAAGTTTCAAATAAGTCGTCGTTTAGAAAACAGCCTTAGTACAATTTAGCATCAATTGGAACGCAGTCTTCTCAAATGATGCTAAATTGTACTAAACGTTCTAAATCAATTAAGTCAACTATTTTATTAGACTATATTAACATTTTGTTTCTAAATTAATAATGAAGCAAAGAATTTCATACGTTAATCAATATCTGACAACTTAATTAAATCAATTTACATTAAAATTCGGTAACTTTGTTTGATTAAATTTAGCAGATTTTTTTAGATTTAGCAGCGTTTTACCGTTCTTCACATATCCACTACGCATTGAATGAAGAACATTATGGATCTACGAATATTGGAGACAAATCCCAACTAGTGGAGAATGGCCACTAACCAATTTAAATTCAAGATTTTATTAAGATTTTTTTTTTGTAAAACGTGTTCGTAGAATAAATAAAATAAAACAAAAATTGACACTAAAAAGGAATTAAAATAATTGTGATGTTAAGATTTAAAAATAAATTTTTATCTCGTCGCTGATTGAGTGGGTTATAAACGGTTAACTATAAACTCTGATCAGAAGGACACCGGTTTGATCCCGGAACTGGAATTGAGATAAAACATTTGTTACGGATCTTTCGCTTTTCAAAGCAATTTTTCATTATATCCAATTGAATATATTCATTTCTAGTGACTTATAGAATCATCAAGACTAGCACAAGCTGAGAAGGTAATGGAAGAATATAAGATCGATATATCAGGACTCAGTGAGGTAAGATGGAAAAATAGTGGTGATTTAACAACAAATACGGGAAATTATCTAATGTTATCTGGAAAATCTAATAGACATGAACAAGGCGTAGGAATATTAATAACACCAAAAGCTAAGAAAGCACTACATGAATGGAAAAAACTAAATAGCAAAATAATAACAGCTCGATTTCAATTGAAAACCAGAAATACAACCATCATGCAGTGCTATGCACCTACTGAAGGAGCAGAGGACACAACAAAAGAGGAATTCTATGAGCAATTACAAGCAACAACATAGAGCACACATCGAAACGATATCAAAATTGTTCAAGGAGACTAAAGGACGCTAAAATTGGAACCGATAACACCGGAATGGAATCAGTCGTGGGCAAACTTGCGCTTGAATTAACTTGGAACAATAATGGAGATAGACTCATAGACTGTTGTGTCACATACCAGCTGTTCATAGGAGGTAGCGAATTCTCACACAAGAACATACACAAATACTTCACCGGATGAAAAAACCAAGAACAAAATAGATCATATACTGGTTAGTAAGAAGTTTCTATCCTCTTTATAAGATGTCAGAAGAAAGCGAGGTGCAGACATACACAGCGAGCACCAGCTGGTAATTGCAACATTCAAAATCAAACTAGCCGCTGTAAAACATAATAACCAGCTAAACCGAAGGAAATTCAATACAAACAGATTGAGTGATAAAAACACAAATCGCATCTTCAAGGAATCGCTCCAGCTGAAGAATATACCACAGAACGAAACAACCAGTCTTGATCAAAAGTGGGATCAAATTGAAAAAACCTTCGTAAAAACTGCTACGGATCTTCCCGAATATCAGGACAAGTCTCAAAAACCATGGATTAGTGATGATACCTGGAAGAAAATTGAAGAGCTTCGTATGCTCAAAGTGCAACACTGTCAACACAACACAACAGAAATTCGAATGAGTATGAGAGTACAGCTAAACAAGTAAAAAAGATGGCAAGAAATGATAGTAGAAGATATACGAAAAACATTTTCAAAACCACTGAAACAGAAGCTGCCAATAGAAACATGTGCACACTACATCAATGTGTGAGAAAGGTCCCTAACAAATATACAAACACACCACCAATAAAAGATGAATCTGGTCAAACTCTTTCAACAAATGAACAACAGCTTAATAGGTGGAAAGAATACTTTGAAGATAGTTTAGAGTGTTTTACAAAATTTGAACTGGAGTCTATGAGAACAACATCATAGTATATTCATAAATTTGTTTGCTCTTCGTTATCAACATAAAAGTTGATTTGGCTTGCTCAATATTGTTATTGTACATAATTACATACGTACATATATATTTTTTGGTTTTTGTTAAGTTTTGTTTTTTTTTTTTTTAATTCATAATATTGATAATCAGTTGCCTATTTGTCTACAATGTTATATTATAATTCGAACTTCTATTTTCATGTAAATTTATATTTTTGAAAATAAATAAATAAATAAATAAATAAAAAATTAAAAAAAAAATTTTACTGCCAGGGAATCTTACAGTCTCCGGATGACAACTGTAGCGAAACTTACAACACCCATCCACCTACGGAGCGGGAAGTAAGAATTGCCATATAGAAACTGAAAAACAATAAAGCAGCTGTTACAGACAGTATACCAGCAGAAGTATTCAAGGCAGATGCTCAGCTGAAGTTCTAACAGCACTATTAGCGGACATATGGAACAGCTTCAAAATATTATTTAAGTGAAAAAAGGGTTAAACCATAATAATTCCATAGAAAGGTGATCTAAATTAATGTAAAAACTGAGCAGGTATATCTCTACTTAATACCACAATGAAAGTATTAGCAATGATCATTCTTGAAAGAATATCTCCAACAATAAACAAAAAATTAAGAAATGAACAAGCTAGCTTTAGACCAGGCAGAAGCTGTACTGATCACATCGACACCATCCGTATCATCATAAAACAATCAAACGAATTGAACTCACCACTGTATCTCCTCTTCGTGGACTTCGAGTTCGCATTTGATACCATCAACAGAGGCGCTATCTGGAAATCACTTCGCGAAATGGGCATCCCAAAGAAAATTATTGATCTAATCAGAAAAATGTACCAGGATGCTGAAAACAGAATTCAGTACAAAGGACAGCAAAGTGATCAATACTACAACCACCGAGGAGTGAGACAAGGTTGCGTGCTATCCCGATACTATTTTTTATAGTACTAAACAGTATCATGCAAAAGCTTGACGATAAAAGTCCAAATGGCATCCAATATATGGAACACAACAAGACGGCTAAATGATCTAGACTACGCAGACGATATCTGCATGCTCACACATAGACACGCAGACATGGCGCAGAAAATAGAAGAACTATAAATTTGTGTACCTTAGTTGTACTGTAGAAAAATCAGGTGGAACTGGAGATATTAATTAGCGTATTAACCAGGCCAGAAACACATGTTTTGTCAAAAAAACAAAGCTAAAAATGTTTAATGAATGTGTAAAGTCACTGATCAGTACTGCTGTATGGATGTGAAACATGAAAATCGAAAGCATACTCAAAAGATTACAAAACAACTGCAGGTATTTGTAAACAAATGCTTAAGACGACTGATCAAATGCTTCTGGCCTAAAAAAATCAGTAACGACGAACTACTATGACAAACAGAGCAGATTGACATGAGACCGATATAAGAAAGAGGAAGTGGAGATGGATAGGACATACACTGATAAAACCAACCGAGGATGCTACAAGGATGTCCCTAGAGTGGAATCCGCAAGGCAAAAGAAGGGTGGGAAGACCAGCAATGAGTTGGAAGAAAACAGTGCTAGTAGAAGCGAAACAAATTGACAAAACATGGGGAAAGTTAAAAGCGATTGCCCCAAATAGAGTCAGATAGTCCACTCCAGTAGACGCCCTATGCTCCTAAAATGGAGATAAGTGAGAAATTAAAAATTTTGATTTTCATCAATCAAATAAAGAAAATCCTCATCTTTGGGTCGTGATCATAGTTTATAAATTTTTGAACATTGGTGGCAGTTAGATTGTCAAATCCATCTCCTCCAATAGTATGCATCAAATCTACGAGGCTATTAAATCTACGAAGTAGTTCAGTTCATTTTGAACATTGCCATACTCGACTTAATAAATCGACTCCGGCTGGTCATTGCCTCTTTCCAGGAGCTCTAAGATGCAGGTGGCTTTAATTCTATAAAAGAATTTCTTATCAACTCTACGAAATTTATCATTGTTATTTTATCCATGTTTTGCTTACTTTTATATCAGAATCGTCATTTAATTTATCCAAGATGAATTCAAATGCTACTCGCAAAAATTTGGTTTTAAAAGTCTAACATCTGCAGCAAAAAAGTTGTGTTAGATGGTATTAAAATTAGTTTAATGCTAGAATGGTTGGAATCCGTTGGATTCAAAAAAGCATTGTCAATGATAAGCAAAATTTTAAAACTCAAATCTTTTTTTAACATTACTCAACTTCTGGGGCAAACATTTTGTAGAATTGTTTTAATTTTTAGTTTACAGATAGCCTTTGATAAATGAAAAATACGGCTTCAAGTAGAATTTTTTTAAATATAGACCAAAATAAACCAAATTAAAAAGGGTCGAGTCAAAATGTCGCAAAATTTTGCTGAACTTGACTGAAATTGCTTTTTAAAAAGTTCATTTAATAATAAAATATTTGATATTTAACATAAAAAAAAAATCTGAATCTAAAAATCGCCATTTTTATAATTTTCCTTCAGAACAAAAAAAACTGATTCCCGACAGTCATATGCACAACGAATTTTATCTCTAAAACAAAAAACGACGCTAGTCCCAAACTTTCACAAGTTGTTAGATATAAAATAAGCTTCAATTTAGTTAAAAAAAAAAAAAAAAAAAAGGCTATGCCATCTTTTTTTCAATTACACCGTTTTTTTCTTATGTTACACCGTTAAATATTATTTCAAAAAATTAACAGTGTATATTTTTAAAAACTTTGTTCTAATGCCTATTCAACGACAATTTATGAAAATCGATTGAGTAGTTTTTCTACAATCGCTCGTCAAAATGCACTCACATCACAAAATAATGAAAATTGAGGGGCACCCTGTGAAGACCCCTGGTCGAAAAAAAAAATTCTAAGAGAACTTGTATTTTTTATTTATCAAAGACTATCTATAAACAAAAAATAATCAAAATTAAAAGGGGTCAAGTCAAAGCGTTGTTGAATCTTCGTGAAATTGCTCAAGTAGATTTTTTTAACTGCATGTAGATTTTTTTTCCATTTTGTAGATATTAAATTTCGTTTCGAAATAAATACACCTTTTCGAAAATAAAATTTATTTTCAAGTGCATACGTGTCTTAATATTGAAGAAAGAACATAACCCAAATACCATATATATGAAAAAAATCCAATCCAATTTTCAACCAAACCACATTAATTATTCTTAGAACTAGAAGCAATTTTCGTTTAAGATAAAATCTATAATTGGTTGTCATTTATTTAAAGAAATTAAAATTATGACAATGTATTCTCTTACAATGTTTTTTTTTAAATTAAACCTAATTCATTTTTGATTATGTTACATTTATTTTTAACTATTGCGAATTAAAATATTATTCAAATTATCTCGATTAAATAAGAATTTTTTATTTATTTTATAGTGGAATGTATTGTTATACAAAAAATAGGATCTCAAGCTCATAACTTTTTCAAATAAATCAACAGTGATTAGTTGTTTATTTGTTCAAATGGCATCAAGATAATTTTAGTGAGGGCATAGATTACCACCTCTAATTTTCTTCTCGCCTCGTTTCTTAGAGCAAAATGCATTGTCAAAACATTAAAAAACTCAGCTAAATTCTGCACAGAACAGACCAAAATGCTAAGATGTTAAAATTGGATAGTAAAATACCCTACGTTTGTTAAATTTAATCTCACCTTTAATCAAAAACACAAAAGATTTTGCTTCAAATCGTTTTATTTTGCAATGCAACCCATTAAAATCATAACACCATTTCATTTAAATTAAAAAATAAAATTTTTATAAAATTCCAAAATAGATCAATAAATATTAACCAATAAATGCAAATATTAGGTTGTTGCAAATAAAGGGTCAAATTTTAATTTTTGATATCAAATATACCAAATTTCAAAACAAAAAATATTGCGACGCTGATGCATAGGCTGATTTCACCACAGCTCTGGAAACATAGTGTTCTGGATATATAATGAGCTAATATCTATCAAATACCTTAATTAAAAGCTGACCAATGTTATAGACTTCGTAGTTCTAATAATAAAAATATTAAAGAAAGCAGTAGCATCCCAACAGACATAAATTCTATTGTACGAGAAAAAGTAAAAAAAAAATTTTACCGGAATTGACAAACCGGAAGTAAGGATGCAGAACTGTTGTAAACCGTACTAAATGTGTATGTACCAAGATTTGTAGCGGTTTCTACAACATTCTACAACATACTACAACATTCTACAACATCATATCATGAAACACTCTGTAGAATCTTCCAAAATTAAAACTTGTTCATACCACAAAATACTGTTACAATAAATATATAACGAATGTATTTTGGATTATATAATTTAGAATTAATAATGAATCTCACTCGGTGGTGAACACAATAAAATTGTTAAAATAAATATTGTAAAATAAATTGTTAAATAAAAAGTTTTATTATTTATAATAAAAGTTTAGTTTGTGAGTGTAGAAATTAAAAGTTATTAAACGAAACCATAGTGCACATTAAAGTGATAGCGTGTTACAGTGCTTCACACAGCCGTAACGGCTATTACATTGGTGACCCCGTAAAAAACCGCTATATAATCAGCGGAGAACACGTTTTATGTTCTGCTACATTGTGCAAAATTTAACTATAGTGTTTCGTGCTAATATACACCAAAATTTTTGAAACTAACAATTGCTTGCTACAAACAATATACAAAAAACAACAGCAATATCAAAAGTTGTTTTCACAAAAACCAAACAAAAAAATCAATCACAAATCATCATAAGGACGTGTACATTAATTACAACAACCTTACAAACAACAGCTGATTCATCATTTTCATTAATATCAAATTCAACTATCAAACATCAAATTCAACTACATCAAATATTTCAACGTAATGCTGCTGATCCTGTTATATTATTAATCCAGTCAACAATATCCAGATCATCTAGGAAAAATATTATTATCAAATCAACCCAAAAAACGAAGTAACTTTCATCACAACTAGGATTAAAATTCAGTTAAGAAATTTTTTATTGATTATTTTTCATTTAATTAAATACAAATATATTACATAGTATTTAAAATAATAATTGTTACACTACATATAATATATACGCAACAATTCACAGTTACAAAACACAACATTTGAATTCAAACAAAATTCATAGGTCATGTTACATTTTACATATAACATATGCGTCATGCCTAATACATATTTTCCTTTCATATATTGCAAAATTTAAAAGAAAGAAAACTTCTATAATTTATATTTTCCATATAAACATTTTTTTTGGTGAGATTTTGAATTACTTTAGGTGTGTTAATAAAATCTATCGGTATATTGGATTTTTAAATAACGATATATTTAACTTTGATTTCGTGATTAATATTGAATTTTAGATAACGGATCAATTTTTTTATTATTATTATTTGATTTTTTTTATGATTATTTCTTTTCTTATACAAAATTATACTTTCATTGATTAATTCATTTACTGCATTGAGTATTAATTAAATTCGGATAAATTGAAAATTTTAATCATGGGTAGTGATGACGAACATGCTGTGAATGAACAAAAAGACGTAGACATGAATAATGCTGGAAGCTCGACCAGTCTAAACTCTGTTGATATATCTAGAATTCGTCTTCCTTCATTCTGGCCAACGAATCCCACAACCTGGTTTTATCAAGCAGAAGCACAATTCGAAGCAAACCGAATCCGAAAAGATGCTGCTAAATTCTGCCTAACTATATCTGCGTTATCACCAGAAATATGCGAAACGGTCATAGATATTATAAGTCGACCACCAGCAGAAAATCAATATTCAGAATTAAAACGCGCTCTCATTAGCAGACATTCAATTTCTGAAGAAAAACGTCTTGAACAACTTCTTCAACGCACCGATATCGGCGATAGGAAACCATCGGAAATTTTCAGATCGATGAAACAACTGGCCGGTTCAACTTTTGACGAGACAGTTGTCAAAAATTTATGGATGCGACGTTTGCCACAAATTATATACATCTCATTAATTGCGGTCGGTGACAAACCTATTGAAGAATTAACTTCACTCGCGGATAAATTATTTGAAGCTTCATTAAATAATAACATTGACAGTGTAAACTTCAATAAACCCAAACTGCACCAAACTTCCACGTCTTCTAAAGTTAGTGCTTCTTCCTCTCACACTTTAGAAAATAGATTAGCACGAATTGAATCGATACTCACTAATTGTCGTCCCTCTGGTCGTACTCTAACTCGTTTTACAAGACACAATAGCAGAAGTTCTAGCCGCAACCATTCTCGAACTCGCTCTTTCTCAAGGTCTAGATCTCTAAATTCGAAACGTTGTTGGTATCATCGTCGCTTTGGCTCTCGCGCACAAAAATGCATCAAACCGTGTAATTTTAAAACAACTCCTAAAATCACGGTTGAACATGAAGAATCGTTAAAATAAGATACCCTGCTGTGAAAGCGGCCCACAGTCAGGACTATCTTAATCGCCGCCTATTCATTAAGGATAACAAAAACCACATGATTTTTTTAATCGATACTGGTGCTGATTTATCTGTTATTCCTGTACGCAACTTTCGTAAAAATTTACCAATCGAAATAGAATTTTCACTTTCTGCTGCAAATGGCACTGCTATTAAAACTTATGGCACTAAATTACTTAAACTAAATATTGGACTGAAACGCGATTTCACTCATGCTTTTATTGTAGCTGATGTCAATCGTCCAATTATTGGTGCAGATTTTCTTTCAAAATTTGGCCTTCTCGTCGATGTGAAAAATAAGAAGCTGATTGATCCAGCTACAAAGCTGTCAATCAATGCTTTTATGGCAAGAGTTGATACTCCAACTCCAATTCATTCCACTATCGACAACGGATATGGTGATATTCTTAAGCAGTTTCCAACACTTACTGATCCACCAAACTACCGTTTACCAGTTAAGCACAATGTTACTCACCACATTGTTACAAAAGGTCAACTTCCTTATGCAAGACCTCGTAGACTTGATAAAACACGATTTAATGCAGCACAATTGGAATTCCAACACATGGTTGAGCTAGGAATTTGTCAACCATCATCTTCTCCAGTATCTAGCCCCTTGCATATGGTCAAAAAGAAAGAACTTGATTGGAGACCTTGTGGAGATTATAGGAGGTTAAACTCAGTCACAATTCCGGACCGATATCCTATTCCACACATTCAAAATTTCTCTATGAACTTAAAAGGTTGTAATATCTTCTCAAAAATCGATTTAGTCCGAGCTTATCATTTAATACCTGTAGCGGTGGAAGATGTCGCTAAGACTGCAATCACCACACCCTTCGGCTTATTTGAATTCAGCCGAATGCCATTCGGGTTACGCAATGCTGCTCAGACTTTTCAAAGGTTCATGAATGAAGTAGTAAGAGAACTTGACTTCGTCTTTGTATATATCGATGATATACTTGTAGCTTCCAAATCAGAAGAAGAGCACAAATCGCATTTGCAATTACTTTTTAAAAAGCTTGCAGAGTTTGGTATTAATATCAAAACTTCAAAATGTGTATTTGGTGTTAAAGCTCTTAACTTCCTCAGCCACAAGATCACTTCGAACGGTATAGTACCATCAGAAGAACGAGTCGAAGCCATCAAAAAGTTTCCTGTACCCACATCCATTCGACAAATTCAACAGTTCACAGGTATGATTAATTATTATCATCGTTTTGTGCCAAAGCTTGCTGAATTGTTATCACCAATTCATTCGCACTTAGCTTCATTACTCAAGAAGCCAAAAAGCGCAAAACATTTTACTTGGACTGAAGATTGTGAAAAAGCATTCTCTGAAACCAAGAGTGCGCTTGCTAACGCAACACTTTTGGCACATCCAATAGAGGATTCAATAATCAGTATTACTACTGACGCTTCAAATACTGCTGTAGGAGCAGTTTTGCAACAACATAACAATGGATGCTTGGAACCTTTAGCCTTTTTCTCTAAAAAACTACAACCAGCCGAAATGAAATATTCCGCTTTTGATCGCGAATTGCTCGCAATTTATTTGGCAATTAAACACTTCCGATATTTTGTTGAAGGTCGTGAATTCACTATTTACACTGACCATAAACCTCTTATTAGCGCAATTAATTCTAAAACAGAAAGAAGCCCACGACAAGCTCGACATCTGGATTTCATTGCACAGTTTTCAACAGATATTCAACACATCACAGGTAAACAAAACGTTGTCGCCGACAGTTTGTCACGAATAGGTGAGAACGAAGCTGCCTCAGTTGAAGAAACAACACTAGATCTTAAATCAATTTCAGAATTACAGAAGCCTGACCAAGAACTTCAGAAATTACTATCTGGTTCTACTCGTCTCACAAGTTCATCTTATAAACTTGAGCGCTTCTCATTTCCTGGATTAGAAATATACTGTGAAGTTGGAAAAGGAACAAATCGTCCTTATCTTCCAGAACAATTACGTCGTTCAGCTTTTGACGCACTGCATAGTATTTCACATCCTAGTGTTCGCGCTACTAGAAAATTAATAACAGATCGCTACTTTTGGCCAAACATGAATAAAGACGTAAACCTCTGGGCACAGTCCTGTCTTTCATGCCAAAGATCGAAAACGCATAGACACACAAAATCGGAATTGGGTAAATTCAAACCGCCGTCTGGTCGTTTTGAACACATTCATATAGACATTGTTGGACCTCTTCCATCATCCAATGGTTATACTTACATTCTAACGGCCGTAGATCGTTTCACGAGATGGCCCGAAGCATACGTAATGAAAGATATAACTGCTGCAACAATTGCAAAAACATTTGTAGAAAATTATATTTCCAGATTTGGGGTACCAGTAAACATTACTACTGATCAAGGAAGTCAATTCGAATCTAAGCTGTTTGCGGAACTTACCAAGCTTTTAGGTACGCATCGAATTCGCACAACTTCTTATCACCCGCAATCCAATGGAATGGTTGAACGTTTTCATCGTCAATTAAAAGCATCACTGAAAGCAAGAGGTGATATCACAAATTGGAGTTTACAGCTGCCCATAGTTCTACTTGGAATACGAGCAAGTCACAAGGATAACATCAAATGTTCTCCAGCAGAATTAGTTTATGGACAACCTCTTAGACTACCTGGAGAAATATTTATTCATCCAACCAATAATCAACCAGCAGACTCTGAACAGGTAATTGAGCATCTACGACACACTATGCGCAACCTAGTTCCTGCTGAGCCACATCATACTCCGCAAAGCAACATTTTTATTCCAAAAACGCTGGATACATGCCTTCACGTTTTTGTCAGAGTTGACAAAGTTCGCACAGGATTATCTTCTCCTTATCAAGGTCCGTACAAGATAATTCGACGCTTTAGAAAACATTTCCTCATCGACAAAGACGGCAGAAATACATCGATATCTATAGATCGCCTAAAACCAGCATTCGGAGTTGCCATCACCGATATTGAGCAGAAGAAATGCGTAAAATTTTCAATTCAATAATAAAAGAAAACCATTTTTTTATTTTTCAAACATATTTTTAATCATTTGTTTTCTCTCTTTTTATTACATGAAGCATTTACTCGGAGGAGGGTGATGTAGCGGTTTCTACAACATTCTACAACATACTACAACATTCTACAACATCATATCATGAAACACTCTGTAGAATCTTCCAAAATTAAAACTTGTTCATACCACAAAATACTGTTACAATAAATATATAACGAATGTATTTTGGATTATATAATTTAGAATTAATAATGAATCTCACTCGGTGGTGAACACAATAAAATTGTTAAAATAAATATTGTAAAATAAATTGTTAAATAAAAAGTTTTATTATTTATAATAAAAGTTTAGTTTGTGAGTGTAGAAATTAAAAGTTATTAAACGAAACCATAGTGCACATTAAAGTGATAGCGTGTTACAGTGCTTCACACAGCATCCATTTCGATTGTCAGGTACAGAAGTTATTGAGCTTCCAAAATAACAGGTGCTTAGAGGACCCCCTACCACTTTGTTTACTATCGCTAACAAACTAATCAGTTCCTTGCCATACATATTTGCATCTTTTTGCGAAGTGTCATCAAAATTACTTAACGAACGAGTGTTGTATGCTTCAAACAAACATTGAAACAATAAACAGGTGTTCGGGCGGACCCCCACCACTTATCCCAATACTGTCCAAAAGCTAATCAATTCTTTGTCATTAAAGCCTTCATCTTTTTTCAAAGTGTCATTAAAATTGATTAATGAATGAAGTCTGTATGCTCCCAACAAAGTTTAAAAACAAAGTGTGAAAAGTCAGCAGTTGTATCGTAGACCCCCCGCCACTTTGATCAATGTGTCCCAAAAGATGATAATTATCTTCTCACACTAATTGAACTTTTTTCCATAAGTTTCATCATAATCACTTCATTATTGTAGGCTGTAGTGTGCAAAAACACACTGAAAAAACTTCAAAAAAGTACAAAAAAAATTTTTTTACCGGAAGTGAAAAACCGGAAGTTGGGATACAGAACTGTTGTGAACTGTACTAAATGCTTATGTACCAAGTTTCATTCAATTCGATTATCAGGTACAGATGTTATAGAGCTTTCAAAAAAACAGGTGTTTGGGAGACCCTCCACCACTTTGTTCACCATCGCTCAAAAACTAATCAATTCTTTGCCATATATGTTTGCATCTTTTTCCAAAATTTCATCAAAATTCATTCACGAACGAATGCTGTGTGCTCCCAACAAACATTGAAAAAAGTGTGACACATTAAACAGGTGTTCGGGAGGACCCCCACCACTTATTCCAATATAATCCAAAAACTAATCAGTTCTTTATTACTTAAATCTCCATCTTTTTTCAAAGTGTTATTAAAATTGATTAATGAATGAAGTCTGTATGCTCCCAACAAACTTTAAAAACAAAGTGTGAAAAGTCAACAGTTGTATGGTAGACCACCCGCCACTTTGATCAATGTGTTCCAAAAGATGGTAATTCTCTTCTCACAAAAATTGAACCCTTTTCCACAAGTTTCATCATAATCACTTCATTATTGTAGGCTGTAGTGTGCATAAACACACTGAAAAAACTTCAAAAAAGTACAAAAAAAATTTTTTTACCGGAAGTGAAAAACCGAAAGTTGGGATTCAGAACTATTGTGAACCGTACTAAATACTCATGTACCAAGTTTCATCCAATTCAATTATCAGGTACAGATGTTATAGAGCTTTCAAAAAAACAGGTGCTCCTTGTTCACTATCGCTCAAAAACTAATCAGTTCCTTGTCATACGTGTTTGCATCTTTTTCCCAACTGTCATCAAAATTCATTCACGAATGAATGTTTTATGCTCCCAACAAACATAAAAACATTATGGGGAAAACCATCTGTTGTATGGTGGACCTCCAAACCCTTTATCCAATGTACTCCAAAAGCTGATAAAATGTTTCTCATGTTATTTGAAAGCTTTTACCAACGTTTCATGAAAATCGGTCGGTAATTGTAGGCTAGAGTAGGAATAAACACCTGGAAAAAAACATTTTAACCGAAAGTGACAAACCGGAAGTTGGTATGCAGAAATATTGGAAACTGTACTAAAACCTTATATACTAAGTTTCAACAAGATCATAGTCCGGGATCAGAAGTTATTCAAGATTTGAACTTAGAGGTGTTCGGGAGACCCTCCGCCATTTTGTCCAAATTTGAAATGAATCCAGATCTTCCATTTTAAAGTGAACCTGTATCATTTGCCAAATTTTCATCAAGATCCTATGCAGAAATGTCACCCACACACCCACGCACATACAGACGTACACCAAAATTTTTATTGGCTATTTAGATAGAGGATGGTCCAAAACAAAAGAAAAAACAAAATTTGGGGTATGTAAGATTTTTTTTTTCACGATAGATTGCATTACTTCACACAATTTAAAATTGTGGTGAAGTAAAAAGTTACATTGGTGGTAAATCGGTGGTTACATCGGTGTTCGGTCGTGCAATATCATAATACATATCACGATATTTTACGTCAAAATTTTTTCTTCTAACTTCACTTTGTTGAATATTATGTCAAACCGGACCGAACAGTCACAAGACAAAAAGATGGATTTGTACGTCAACTTTTATAGGTTACTTTTATTTCAATTAATTTTATCACAAAAGATAAATTTAGCCCGAAACCAACAAAACCTTTTTTTTCACTCTTCCTCAATCTCACCTCCTCAAAATAAAAAAAAAATAATTATGTGGCACTTTGCTATAGTTTTAGATCAGGGTTTATCAAATTTCCTATCACTGTCTGTTTTTTCAAATTTTTCTGTCAATCAACGTCAAAACGTAGGCAGGAGGGGGATCAACTTTCAGTTGCACTTGTTTGACAATGATTCAAAACCTGTGCACCGTAACATTTAAAAAAATATTACAATGCTTCTTAAATTAAGTGCTCTTTCATTCGCTCTTTCCACCTGTTAGGGTCAAAAAAGATTTGTTTCACCCTTTTCCAATCTCACCCCCCTCAAAATCTCACCCCTCAGAAAAATAATTAAGTGACACTTCGCTATAGTTTTCGTTCAGAGTTTATCAAACTTCCTTTTTCTGTGATTTTTTTCAAATTTTTCTGTCAATTAAGCTCGAAACCCAAGGGGTGGGACCAAATTTTTGTTGCACTTGTTTGACAATAACTCAAAAACTGTGCACTGCAAAATTCTAAAAATAATTACAATGTTTCTCGAATTAAGTGCTCGTTCATATGATATCTCACATGGCTGGGCTTTAAATGGTGTTTTCCCCCTTCTCATTTCCACCCGCTTAATAAATACGATTATGAGTATTTCACACTTCGCTATATTTTTCGTTCAAAAGATACCACTTTTTCTATATTTCCTAAGACTTTTGAAGTTTTTTTATTAAATAGGTTCGGAACTAAGTGGGGAAAGAAAACATGAAAAAACGCTATTATTCAATTTTATTCAAAAAACTGTACAGTAAAAAATTATAAAATACATTTTTAAGGGATACTGAATTCAAGCCCTTTCATGTGATACCCTACTTGACTCGGTAAAAAGTAGTATTTTTTTAAAGACCTTACATTGCACCCCGTAAAACAAACGCAAACCATTTTTTTTATATCTGTCATCTTCAGGGTCATCAGGTTAGTTTTATACGCATCTTTAATTTCAGGTCCATAGGATTTATAGTTTATGAGATAACTATACAACAGACATGATATTAATTGTTACATAATGCATAATTTGTGGTTAATTTTTGTATAATAATAATAACAACGAAACAAATTCGTTTTGTTTTTTTTCTAAGCATACTTGATGATTTTTTTAAAAATTTTAAATTTTCAAACCGTCAAATTTAATTCTGCTCTTGCAGTAGATTTAAATTGATGTGTTTAATGTGGTGGAATATTTTGAAATTAGTAGTGAAGGGAAGGTAACTTTTTTTATAGTGTCTATAGAGACTAAAGTATATGGTATGCTACTCTATAATCGGAAAACTATATGAATTAATTTCCTATTCAATAACACTGAAAAAAATTTCTGGGTAATTGTAACCAAAAAACATACTTAACTTAACCAAGAATATCGGTTGTTTTTCAACCAGCTAAGCGCAAGTTTAATATTATTAATTTTGCATGGGTTACTTTAACACTTGCTTTTGCTTAGTAAATTAGAACTTTGCATCTGGTCAATTTTAACTATAAATGACATCAGTAATTGCTTAGTTATTTTGACCTTTGCTAATCATTTAACTTAACAAATTTTTTAGTCAATTTCACTTATGTATAGTTAAAAAATGTTAGTTTGTATTAAACTATTTTTAACGTTATTTTTAACGAACTTTAAAAATGTGGCTTGTTTAATCTAACCATTCTTAAACTATGCGTTATAGTTCATTTAAACCAAATGTTTACCTATTTCTTAGTTAAGTTAACGCATGTTTGTTATATTTTAACACACATTTGAACTTTTTACTAAGTTAAAATAACTTTATAATTAATTATATACTAAACAAAGAAATACTTGATTTTTAGCTCATTTATTAGAAATTAATATAAGAATACATTAAATAAAAATTAAACACTAAATACATTAAAAACAAAATAAATTTAAAAAGGTATGAAATAATTGCATGATTGCTAATGCTAGGTTTATACCGCTGATAGTTTAATAGAATAATATGTTTTTACTATTAAACTAACGATATCATGGGTGTTTATACCACAAAAAAGTATTATGTATTCACTGAAAATAAAATTCAATAAAATTGTCGTTAAATAAAAAACATTAATGATTATTGAACTCCTTTCGTTGGCTCAATAAAAAACATCGTTGGTTCGATAAATAATTTGTTGATATTACGAATGGTTTCGAATAACGAATGATAAATTGTTTATAGATCCAATGAAAAGTAGCTCATTAATTACTGTTTATTAATACAACGAACAATTTTATTGGAGTTTAGTAAATTTTTTTTTCAGGGTTTTATCTGTGGTATAAACGCTCGGAATAATTTTGAGAGATAGAATGCGGTAGCCATATTTCTAATTCGTCATGCTACCTGGGTAACGCTAACAGAATTAGATTGGTGTAGTTGAGAGGGGTAGAGTAAATACTGCTTATACTCAATGATTCTGCACCATGGCGAGTCATTGGCGCCATATAACCAATGCAACTCAAGAGTCTGTTCTCCATGTTAGGTACGGCTTGGAGCAGGCGTCTGTCTTGGATCAAGCGGCTTGCTATATGAAAGTGTAAAAAGCGTATGTTCTCCATGTTAGGGGTGGCTTGGAGCGGGCGTGGATCAAGCGGCTCGCTATATAAACGTGTAAAAAGTTTGTTTCTGGTGACCTTAAGATGCAGAACGACCCCATTCACGAAAATTTGGGTTGGGTGATGGGTTAACACTCCATTTCCGTAAAAAATTATTGGTCATGAATTCTGACCACTGGCGTTGGATTATCTCGGATTCATCACAAGAACGTTCTCGGAAACAGTACCCGAACTAGGATTTAAAAATGAGAACCTGGAACGTGCTAAGCCTTAGAAGACCAGGAGATCTACTAAAACTTACAAACCAAGGCGGTAGCTACACACTAGATATAGCGGAATTACAAGAACTAAGATAGCCAGGTAGTGAATTTATGAAACAGCCAAAGGATACACTCTCTACTATTGCAGTCATCAACAGGAGGAGAATTTGAAGTTAGCTTTCTCATACATCGTCGCGTGAATCAACATATTATCGACTTTTGCCCAATTAATATGCGATAATGCACAATGAGTAACGATCATCAATGTTCATGCACCTACTGAAGACAGAGCAGATGATATTAAAGACCTGTTTTTTCTAGAACTCGAAGAAGTCATTAATAACATATCGCGGCACGATATAAAAATCGTGGTAGGTGACTTAAATGCTCAAATTGGAAGAAGTACAGAACTTTAAACACATATCGGCCCTAACAGCTTGCATCATACCGGTAACAATAACGGCTTTCGTGCAGGTGAACTGGTTATGATGTATGATCTAGTAATATCTAGCACATTCTGTCCGCATAAGAGAATCCGCAAAGCAACGTGGAAATCAAGTGATGGAATAACTGACAATCAAATCGATCATGTCATGATATCTAAGAGACACTCTACAAGTGTGACTGACATTCGATCAATATAGAGGTGTTGATATGGACACCGCAAGTTGTCATCTACGTTTAATAGAGAAGCAAAAACGACGGTATGCTGGAATGTCGAAGCATTTAAACATCAGGAAACGCTGAATAGAGATGTGATGTTCCATTAATGTGAGGTGCTGTCTGAGATGCCACTAAACATACCATAAAAATGGCAAACGCTTCATTCAAACATTATATCCTTAGCACAAACTACAACCGGAAAACGACCACCAAAATCACATAATGAATGGTTTGATGACGAGTGCCGCGATAGCTTTGAGCACAAACAAAAAGAATTGACAGATTTATAAAATTCATCATAAACCCAAAATTAATGTAAAATCAAACGTCAAACTCATAGGGTCTTGCGTTACCGAAAAGTTTAAGGTAATGTTAAGGATAAGTTTAACGACTAGAATTCGGACATTATAATATAGATCAAAATCATAAATATCAAATAACTATCTGTTATAGTAAAACAGTATTATTATATCAGTTAATATCGTAATAGTTTAGTAGCTATTTGCTATTATTCTATTATTGTGTAGACTCTACCGAGGCACTCTACCGAAAATACAAATTTCATGAGTTGCCATCAATTTGTAGTTAATTTTTTTTAAATTTCTTCTCAAATAATGAGTTTTTGCACCAAAATTTTAAGACATAAACGTGTTAAACCCGAAACCTGGATTTAAAAAAAAGAAGACAGTCTTGAGGACTGCCGACAGAAGTGAAAGCTTAAAACTGTAAGATAGCTGTGTTTTTATCGGCTAAATAGAACTAAATCTTTACTTATTTTATCACACTTCCACACTGTTTAACTGAGAAAATATCAGAATATTTAATAAAAAGAAAGAACCAAAATATAAACCAAAAGAACGAGAATAAAATTATTTATTATATATTATAAAGTAATTTCAACAATACTTAGGTTATTCGTACTATCAATTGCATTTTCTGTATTAAAAAGTATAAAGAAAAACACACAAATCAAATATGACATAAACAATTTTTTCTATATAACTTAAATTACAACAAAATCTTTGCTTATTATACCACACGTACATACTGTTATTAAAAATCAAAAATTTAATTCAATAAAAAAGAAAAAGAAACAAATTATAAATCAAAAAAATAAGAATATAACAAATAATTACAATTTATTTAACTCTCAATATTTATTTTAAATTTAATATTTATTTAGTGTGACTATAATTCGAATATATAAATTTTTCCTCATACAAAATCGCACAACTCGCCTAAAGAAGTTTTTACTCAAAAAAATCAAAAATTGTTGCGATGCTAATACGAATGAAATGCTTGAAACTCGTTTTGCAGCATTTTCCAAAATAATTGTTTTCATATGAGTGGCTTTGCAAATATTTTTATCTCCAAATAATTTTGTAATAAATATATAATCTAATATTGTACTTAATTGCATTCAGTATATTTTGTCTGTTTAATATTGTTTTTAGAAATTCACTGTTCAGTTAAACGGAAAATTTGAAAAAATGCTTAAAATAACAGAAATTTGAGTAACCCAACTTTGAACTTAAAATAACAGAACCTCCGAAACTTTTTTGTTTTTGAGTAAAAGATGTAAGTAAAAATAAAATGAATAAAGTAAAAATAAATAAATGTTATACATATTGGAAAAAATATTAATAATATTTTGTTTGGCAACTTTTTGTTAATGTTACTGAAAGCAATGAACCGTTTTTAAAAATTTAACTCAAATTCTGAAAGTTTGTACTAAAAAAGTTAGGAAATCACAAAACAACGTGGGTACAAAGCAACCTCCTAACTTTAAATCTGAAAAATAAAAATAGCAAATAGTACATGCATTAAATTTTGAACTTTAAACGATTTTTATTTATTTTACAAAATATTCGCGTAACTTTGATGTACATAATTAGTAAGGTTATAACTTGTATGTTTCCTTAGATGATTTTAATTAAAGATTACAAGTTTGAAGGAATATAATTTACCTTTATAGACGACATCTTTTAAGACAAAATTGTTGATTCACTTTCAATACATTTTTCAGTTTGACATTAAGCTTTTAAACTATTTAATTGGTAAAAACTATAATTTCACACATTTTACGCATTTTGCTTGAAACAAACAGAAACTTTTTGAACTATTGTTTAAAATCTGTGTTTATATTTCACAAATCGCACTTTTACGGTATTTACATTAAGTCCACTAAATTTCAAACCGTTCGCCTTCAAATTTTTATTATAATTTTAGTTTTCATTTATTTCATTTAACAACAGAAATCAACAAGCTGTTCGTTGCATTGTTAAAAGAAACATGTTTTGTTAATACACTCAAACCACATGTTCATTGAAAAACAGACAACTGTTTGTTGAATTTTACATACAATTTTCAATGCATGTCTTTATAATCAATGCATGTCTTCTTCCCCGGGCGTACCTATATACCTTAGTTCTTCTGTTTGTATTGTATATTTTTACTAAAGTAAAGTAGTATAATGTCGTTTTCTTTTTACCAAAAAAATTGCTCTAAACACGCCCATTTTCGATCTAGCTCGATTTTTTTTTACATTACGTATTCTGTTTGACAAAAATAGGCACTCTTTTTGCTCTGAAAATAAATCTAGATTTTTTCGTAGAGCAAGTTGTTGCACAGAGTTGCACAAATACATTTACACATCTCTCAAAATTTGTAGACAAACAAAACGCCATTTAGTTATTATTATTTTTTTAAAGTGAAATATTATTGTTTGAATAAATCTTATGTTTAAATCGTGTTTTAAATTAAAAACTAATACAAATTATTTAATTAAATACAATTAATTACTAAAACATTAAATGTCAGTTTCACAAACACAACTACAAAACTAGATCGAATTTTGTCATATTCTCTTTATGAAAAAAAAAATCACTGCTCTGGCAAAAAGAAAACGACATAAGATATCACATAGAATAATATACCACATTTGCAGTAATATTAACTGTTTAAATTATTAAATATATTTAATACTTTTAACTCAGCACCACATGACCACACAACACCTTAACAATCCATTATTTACTATAAAAAAGATTTAACAAACTCTCACTGAAACCATTTTAAAAAAGTTTTGCTTTTCAGTTGCAAAATCATTACTACATAAACTAAAACAAAAAATAAAAAATAAATAATACGGTGAAATGAACCTAAAAATTTAGTAGTGCATACGTAGTAAAATCTACTTATGCACCACCAAATTTTTAGGTTCATTTCACCGTATGCATCATTTAAATTAGCCAGTTCATTGTTATATTGCATAGTAATGTCAACCGTTCGCACATGTTAAATTTTAAAAAAAAAGATATAATATCCTAATATATGAACATTTTTATTTACATATGTAAAACCATATATTTACATTTAATAATACTACAGAAAATTCCACTATCATTTGCCTCACATATGGTCTAACAGTTTTCAGACTTGAGTTTTAAAATCACACTTCAGTTTTGCATTCAATGTTATCTTAAAAAATCACAAGATTAATTAACTTAGCTAGTTTTGTAATATAAAACACTCATAGTTTAAATTAAACATAGGCTATTTTGAACAAATTAACCAAAAACAGGGTAGTTATAACTTAAACGCTTTAAACTAGCTTAAGTTTAACTTTATTTTTTTCAGTGAAAAATTAAGCTTTTTGATATTAATAGTTGATGGCTTCTCTTCTGGTCATAAACTTAATTGGTTTTTGCCGTTGTTCATTTTTGCTTAATATTTTATTATAATATGTTATGAAATTGTAAATGAACTGATTCCGTTTTAACGAAAAATTTAATACGAACAATGAATTAATGTGATATTGTAAGGATAACGGATTCAGCGATTGCCGACATCAATTTGATTCAGCAGTTATATATTTTTTAGAAGTATTAAACCTTCAACCACCGTCGCTTGATTTTTAGATGATACTGTGTTGAGTGGAGGTACATTTTAATATAAAGGCTGGCTGCTAGTTGCGTTGAATTCTCCAGGAGATGAATAAGATGATACGAGATGTTGGAGATGTTGTAATAATATAATGAGTTACCTTGAATGTGTTGATTAAGCTGAATCTTCGGTTATGATTTACCAATTTTACTGTTCACGTAAAGTAAACACAAAAGCCAGCAGATAAAATGTTGTTGTATCAACCATATGATGAATTAAATTTATTTCCAAACTTCTTCAGGTACAGTAGCTTCCACATTCACTAATGGTCTTGAACTATTTTTAAGTAGCACGAATATAAATAGATTCCCTCAAAACACAATAACATTTCAGAGTTTATTTGTATTTATACAAAATAGCTTATACAAGTTACATAAAATTTGCCTTATTGTATTTATCGAATTGGCGAGGTGATTCAATATAATTTATTAGAGAATTACATTTTTAATTTAACACGAAAAATAAGAACTTTAACAATTTGGAAAAAACAAAATCCGAATAATAAAAACATGTTTTTATTTTTTTTTAATAAATTAACGAAATCATCGCCTGCTAAATTTTAAATTTTTTTGAGAAATGATTTTAGTTTTGATGTTCGCCACAGATTCAACAGTTATATATATTTCATCTATTTACTCAATATTCAACTTCATTCGCTGGATTCAACAATTGTATATTTTTACATATATTTATTCAACTTTCAACCACCGTCGCTTGATTCAACAGCTATATTTACTCAATATTCAACTGCATTCGCTGGATACAACAGTTGTATATTTTACTTATATTTATTCAACATTTAACCACCTGAACTTGGTTCAACAATTATATATTTCATCTATTTACTCCAAATTCAACCTCATTCGCTAGATTCAACAGCCTTACGTATGATTATTCCCTCCTTTAACCTGAAGGAGATGACCAGCTAATCACCCAGGGAATGGGGAAGGGGATCCATTACCATCGTGTGGTAAGTCAATTATCTTTATTATACATGTTTGAATATTTAGGTTGGGTTTAACTTAATGTCTCACCGATCTTTTATTTGATAATAGTGTGTTCGTGACGGTCGTGGCTTCCTTTTTTGGAGTCTCCTTTTTTTGGTACTTTTATCCTTGTGTCCGATCTGATTGACAAGCGAAATTCGTGCACAACTCAGTTAATTTGTACTGGGCGGTAGGTATAATCTCTCGTCCCCACAGGCTGAAGCTAGCTTAGGGTTCTTAGCCTCACTAGGTGCGCGGCTTACCTTTACGATTCTTTTGGTTTCCCAATGGATGTAGTTATCCATTACACATATTACTACGATTCTAACAGAATCGGAACGAAATACAAAACAACATTGTATTCAACCTTAATTTACCATGTGCAATGTTTCAAACATTAATATAACAAAACCAAATCCATTTAAGTCATCAACATCAAACATGTGTTGCAAAAATAATTCTTAGGTAAAACGTAGCCATAACAACAACAATAAAATACATGAAAACAGAAACAACGTTGAGACATTTCTTATAAATTACCGAATTTCTCTGTAAGTAAGTTTTTTATTAGCATAGAACGCTGTAAACGGAGCGCTGTACTGTATGGGTACATAAAATAGTGTAAATAAAAGACAAGTGAATTTCAGTTGTAAATTAAGGTTTTGAAATATTATTTAAAAGTAGAAACAGTGTGTGTATATTGCCGTTTTATTTATAGTGGGGATTTCTGCAATCGACCGTTGAAGACTCTTAAATTATGTCTGTATGGATATTTGATAAAACCTGGTTTTGCTATAGTTACTATAATCAGTGACCTGTAAAATCGAAACAAACGCTAATTGGAATAAATAAGCAAATATCGGATTAGATAGCCGTCAAAGAGGAATACTTAGACAACGCTGGCGTTGTGACATCATACAAGACCTTCGTGATAAAGCATGTCAAATCTAAGGTCAACTACTTATGAAACGAAATGAATAGATAGAAGCTAATTGCACAAACCACAAAATTCCTCAGTGGGATATAAAGTCAGAGAGAAGGATGCAATTATTTTAAAACAAATGTTTCACACCAAATTTAATTTTCATTAGAATTTTATAAATTCACTTTTGTGGTCGAATGTATATTTCTATAAATATATATTCAAATGTCATTAAATTGTACTGCATTCCTTTTTTTTGTTTTTTATATCATTAAAAAAAGTTGTCAACGTCGATTGTTAATTTGAATGCAATTTTGTATTTCCATACATAAAAAATCTATTTCTTAAATCAACAACGAAAAGAAATGGCAAAGAAACAGAAATAATCAAGTAAATTTCGAATTCATGTGTTGTAATACAAAATGTTGTCGGCAAATTGCCTCTGTAGTTTCAAGGATTTTAGATTAAATTTTAAATTTGTTTATATATTCGTAATTTCATTTAAGCATATTTTTATGATAAATTAATGAAGTAAGTAAATTTATGATTTAAGATGAATGGAGTAACATATTGAATATATTTGTAAACGTTTACTTGGTTGAACTTGGTTACTTGGTTGAACATATGAGCATGTCTCAGGTTGTTGAAAAAGTACCATCAGAAAAAACGTTAACACTTTCTTACAACGAGAACTCAGAATTATTCAACAAAAATTGGCAAAAATTATTTAATATTTTTTCTCTCAATTAAAAGAAAACAAGGTATGTAATAAAATTTGATTAAACTTATCTGGTTCAACTTGTCAGCTCTCGGATGCAAAAAAGAATGTGTAAGTTTTAATAATATTATTTCTGATGAGTAATCTATGTCTCCAAAAAGTATTTCTGTTGTAGTTGTAGACTTATTTTAATGTACATTTAGTATTAGGCAATTTTTTGTAAATTCAGCAGCAATATTGATAAGGACGGTCTTCAACACAATTATTGGTGACCCCGACGTGATTAAACACGCAACCTTCGATTTATATTTTTATATTGCTTATGTTAAATGTCTTGCTTTTCCACTCGCCCTAGGTACGTAATTAACCAGAGATCCTATCTATACCGTTGACCAATCAGCTCAAAACTTAACAAATTGAAACGATGTAAAACACGGTGGACAATATTTCCAAGGCGATGGTTCTCAACATTACCCGTAGCCAGTTCAACGATGTGGATCAATCCCATCCAACGACATGCACAACCTTGGGGAATCAACGAATATCAACACCATCTGCAAGCCCAGTAACAGTAACAAAAAAGGACTGACTTGGAAAAAATAGAACGACAGCTCGAGTAGCTTGCTTGATTGCATTGATCGAACTCGAGGAGTAGGTACAGCTCAACGAGCTCAAGTTTTCGCGATAGATCACCATCTCCATTTCGACCACCTTGAGCTAGGAAAATCAGGTTTGAATCTTGTTTCTCCCACTGAATTGTATTAAACAGTTTTCTGTTTATACCAGGATATTTACAAACACAAAATAACTAAATGGCTTTTCGCCCGGGAAAATCTCTAAGAAAAATAAAATTCAATATAATATTTCATATTGACCTGATAACTATGATGACGAAAATAAAAAAAAAATGGTGTCCAAACTTTCTCTTGTTAAAAATGCATGACATTATTTGTGAGATAATCAATTCACAAAAAACCTTTTATTTAAAAAAATTCATCCAAGAACAACTTGAAAATTAGTTGTTAGAAAATAAAACATTTTTATTAAATTAATAAATTTAATAATTGATTAATTGATTATACATCGAAATATAAGAACAGTTAAACGTTTTAAAATAAAAAATATGCATTACAGTGGAACGTCATAAATTGACAGATAGCATTTATGAAATGAATCTCATAGTACGAAATGAATGTGTAATTCTGATTCTGTGAGAACTGTCAGTTTTAGATTCAAAAAGAAAATGTCTAATGAACAGATTTTTTGGTCGTTACAGAACTTTTGCAGCACGCAAGTTTACTCATTCTTACTCATTCTTGCTCATTCGGTCAGCTTACTTCCAAAGGCATCATGAATGTATACCAAGTAATAGACCCAAAAAAAGACTACAGTTTGAGTTCAAAACGGTTCTGGTTGACATAATGCATTCCAGCCGTCTATTCATGTACGATCAAATAAATCGACAGACCTTTTTAATAGCTCAGAGATCTTTTCTCTTGCAATTGTTTTTCTATAAGAATGCTACAAAATCTCAACAAAAACTAGTTTTTCAATTTGTTGATAGAACGAAAGAAAGAAACGGCCTTTGCAATGAATCATCTTTTTGTCTTGGTTACTCCTAAGACTAAAATATTACTAATCCTAGATTTTGCTTAATTTTAGTTCAGTTGATTTTTGATATTAAATCAAAATATAATTAAAAATTAAAAGTTAAACTTAGTTGGCTTATGATTCTTAAAATCCAAACTTTAAAAATAAATTATAATCAGTTCATGTTTAATAATTTATTTAGAATCAGTTGATGTTCAATAATTGTTTAGATTCATTGCAATTTAAAATTAAAATAAAAAAAAAATTGTTCATAACTTTGATGTTATTGGAAAGAAAAAATATTTATAAAAGAAAAAAAATTAATTTATGTTTGTGCTTGTCTTTTTTGATTAATATGATTAAGAGTTTGTATTTCATTTTAAAAATAAGATTATAAAAATTTTCTGATTAGCCGTAATCAAATTTACGGAATAAAAAAATATTTAATTTGATTTGCAAGTGTTTTTATTTGTATAAAGTTTAATCCACATGGAAACGATTTTAAAGTGAAACAAATAAATTGGACGAAATTACGTCATCTTGGTTTTTGTGAAGTCTGCAAGAATTTTTGAAGGACATGCAAATAAATATGCTTGCATGGCACATGGTACGCTTGAATACATTGGTGATGTAGTTATTTTTTCAGGACCATCAATTGAACCAACATTATATGCAGATAATATATTTGATTTTTCGTTCGATTTAATCGTATAGAACGTATAGTGATATGTTAATAGCAAAGTTACCAACAAATCCAATAGTGCATATGCAAAAGAGTTGTCGGCTTACCGGGTGATAAAATTATAGTTCGAACATCATTTGGTTTTGGTCCAGTTTCAAATAGTCATAAACATAATTCAAAAGATGGTTGCAATTATGAAAACGATGTAAACAAATTCGATGAATCCGCTGATCTAGACAATTTTGGGGAAACATAAAATAAAAATTAGAAGGAAAAAAAGCGACATACAAGGACGAAAGTTGCTTGCAATATTGAAGTCATTAATCAGCTATAAGATTAAGGTTAGATTTTATTTTTATATACTATGTTATTGTTATTAAATTCTTGAACTTTTATTGATTATATTATAAGACCATCATGGTTTTATAAGCTAATAAGTTTATTTAGAGATTTTTTCCTTAGTGGAGTCTGCGTACGGTTCAGCGTGTATCATTTAACAATTTTTAAAAAACCCTTGGATAAATAGAAACCGTAGGTATCTATTTTCAAAATAAAAAGCGCAGGTTTTACAACATCAATAACATTAGGTTCAGGATCAAAAGATCAACTGGACCAGTTCTGTCCGCTAACAACGCAACAAAGATACCTAAGTAATAAAACTCTTACATGTAGAGATCGAGCTTAAACTAACATTCACACAGGCTTTCGTATTAGCACAAGGGAATCGTTCGATCATTTGCGCTTTATCTGGAACAATTATTCCAAAAGGTAAACAAGTTTGGTGTTCACATAAAGAGTTCTAAATGCTCGATTTTCTCAGTCACACGATAACACCTATTCTGCCTTCTCAAGAACGAATATATGAAATTACGAAGCTCCTAGTACCAAATATCTATGAAATGAACTCAGGAATTCGTCGGTATGATAAATTAGGGCTGTTCACCCCATAAAAGTTCATTTGTTGAAATACTGTCTTATTCATGAACCAACGCATTTAATTCGATTTATCTCATTCTTGAATCAATGTATTCAAACAACTTATCCGAGACACACAACTTATCGTCTTTTTTATTCTTGTCTATTATGTTTTCTTTTAATGCGTTCCTGTATGATTTATTTTTATAAAGGTTTAGGAAATTTTCCATAGATTTTTGTTCCCGAAAAAAACTTGACACCTCTGATCAACTGATTTTTATTACGAAAATTTTAAATAATCGTTATTTCTTGCAAATCGAAGTTGTTTTGTGTTATCTTTAAGTTGTTTTGATATAGGTTATTATTATTTTAGCAGTAAATTTTAATACATAATTACTGATTTCTAATTATCTACTTATTATAAGGTAATTTGTTAAATACATACAGCAATATATTGATTTGAAGTTTAAGAAAAAAGCTCTATATATTTGCTTGTACATTTGGTACATCAGTCAGTTGGTTACTATACTCAAATCCTTTAAGGTCGTATTAGCTGTTTGTATTTTAAATCCTGGCAAGTCTCACTAAATTATTTTGTGAATGTTATAATAGTTTGATTAAATTAATTAATAAATAAATTAAAAGTAAATAGCAAAGGAAGAAAAAATATGTTTTTGTCCTTCAAGGTTTGATATTTATTTGCACGGTCATATTAAATACATTAAAGATAGATCATTTTCCGTTTGTAATGCGAAATTTCTATTATAACTTTAGAAAAAAAATTGATCTGTGTTTGTGTGAAGTACATAAAAATCTGAAACCAATTAAGGTCAAATTAAATTTAAAAACTTTAGTTGGAATTCGATAGTACAATTTTTAGGTAAATTATATTTTTCTAAAGAGTCGTAGCCAAAAATGGCTACGACAAAAATTGATTACTTTTGACATATAAGGACGTGTCGTAGCACTCTCAGAATATCAATTTTTTTAACCTTTGTCGAAATGTGAAAAATATGTAATAAAATATAATTAATGAAAAATAATTAAAAATTTTGGTGTAATTTATTGATCAAAAGTTGAACTTTTAGAAAATAGTATATTTTCCTACAAGAGATGAAAACATTGTTTTTTTCGTGAGTAGACATCTGTTCTATTTTGGTCCATGTAAAGTTGCTGAAAATCAGAATAGAATCCGAATGAATCATGAAATCAGACAGCTTCTTGGAGACTGCGATGTAATCGGATTTTTTAAATCTAACCGGATTAGATGGTTTGGTCATGTAGAAAGGGCTCCATTGGATAGAATGATAAAAAAAGCATCCCAACAACTACCAGCTGGTCGAAGACGAAGACCTAGACAACGCTGCCGTGATTACATCATCCAAGACCTTCGTGATATAGGATGTCGAAACTGGGGTCAACTGGTCATGGAACGAGATGATTGGAAGCTGATTGCACAGACGGCAAAATCCCTTCATGGGATGCAAACGCCAGAGAGAGAGAGAAAGAGAGAGAGAGAGAGAGAGAGAGAGAGAGAGAGAGAGAGAAGAGAGAGAGAGAGAGAGAGAGAGAGAGAGAGAGAGAGAGAGAGAGAGAGAGAGAGAGAGAGAGAGAGAGAGAGAGAGTGAGAGAGAGAGAGAGAGAGGAGAGAGAGAGAGAGAGAGAGAGGGAGAGAGAGAGAGAGAGAGAGAGAGAGAGAGAGAGAGAGAGAGAGAGAGAAATCTGTTCACGAGACGCACTAATGTCGAGTAAGACATGTTTACGAACGAAAAACGTTTTTATCTCGCGTAGGAAATTCAATTTTTTCTATGATAGTATATAATATATAATCGATATTTACTATAAATTATAAAATTAGAAATCGGCAACATACATTAAAATTCATATCTATTTTTTCATGGTTGCGCTGTTTAAAAAACTTTGTAAAATTATATGAAAAACCATAGCAACTACACTTTGTTATTCTTTTTACACTAGTAGAAAAAGTACCCATTTTCACAGAGCATTAAGCTTGATGAAAATAGACTTTTCATATGCTATCATAGAATGTTGATAAATAGAATGTTGAATGAAAAGTATTCAGTAATAGAAAAAAATTGAAATATTAATTACATAGATTTGTTGTAGTTGAGTCAAACCATAAATTATGAACCAAAATGGCAGTCGATTGTCATGTTTAAAGGAAATGATTTTTGATTATAAAACTAATTTTCTTGATATAAAAAAAAAAAAGACGCCTACGGGTCTAATCGGATAAAATATTTTGAAAATTAGTGGTGAAGGGAAGGTACCTTTCTTTAAAAGTGTTTAAAAAGACTTGAATTTGATGTTTTACTCTATAATCGAATCTAACCTTTAAACGAAACTATATAAATTAATATCCTATTCAATAAAAATTAAGCTTTTTGAAATTAATCGTTGATGACTTCTCTTCTGTTCCTAAATTTCATTCTTTTTTGCTGTTGTCATTTTTGTTTAATTATTTTATTGAACGCTATGAAATTGGAAACGACCTGATTCCGTTTTAACGAAGTATTTAATTCGATCGATGGATTAATTTGATATTGTATGAATGACGGGTTCAGCATATTGCCAAAATTAATTTCTTACAGTAGTTGGTAGCGAAAATCCGAAATTCTACGTCCACGCCGTGCTACCTGGGGTAACGCTAACATAATTAGGTTGGTGTAGTTGAGAGGGGTAGAGTAAATACTGCTTATACTCAATGATTCTGCACCATGGCGAGTCATTGGCGCCATAAAAACCAGTGCAACTCAAGCGTCTGTTCTCCATGTTAGGGGCGGCTTGGAGCGGGCGTCTGTCTTGGATCAAGCGGCTCGCTATATAAATGTGTAGAAAGCGTCTGTTCTCCATGTTAGGGGCGGCTTGCAGCGGGCGTCTGCCTTGGATCAAGCGGCTCGCTATACAAACGTGTAAAAAGGTTGTTTCTGGTGACCTTAAGATGCAGAACGAACCCATTCACGAAAATTTGGGTTGGGCGAAGGGCTAACACCCCATTTCCGTAAAAAAATTATTGTCATGATTCTGTACACAGGCCTTGGAATATCTCGGATTCAATATTGGAACGACCTCGGAAACTGTACCCGGACTACGATTTAAAAATGGGAACCTGGAACGTGCTAAGCCTCAGAAGACCAGGAGATCTCCTGAAACTAACACAACAAGTCGAGAGCTACACACTGGATATAGTGGCATTACAAGAACTAAGATGGCCAGGGAGTGGAATCCATGAAACAGCGAAAGGATACACTCTTTATTATTGCGGTCATCAAAACGGAGGAGAATTTGGAGTTGGCTTTCTTATACACCGTCGCGTGAATCAGCATGTTATCGACTTCTGCCCAATTAATATGCGGTTATGCACACTGAGAATCCGCACGCAAAAATTCAATGTAACGATCGTCAATGTTCATGCACCTACTGAAGATAAAGCAGATGATATTAAAGACCTGTTCTTCCTAGAACTCGAAGAAGTCATCAATAACATCCCGCGGCACGATATAAAAATCGTGGTAGGTGACTTTAATGCTCAAATTGGTAGGATTGCAGAGCTTAAAACACATATCGGCCCCAACAGCTTGCATCATACCAGCAACAATAATGGTTTTCGCGCAGCCGAGCTGGCTATGATGTATGATCTAGTAATTTCCAGCACTTTCTTCCCTCACAAGAGAATTCACAAAGCAACGTGGAAATCAAATGACGGAAGAACGGAAAATCAAATCGATCACGTCATGATCTCTAAGAGACACTCTACAAGTGTAACTGACGTTCGATCATACAGAGGTGCTGATATGGACACCGATCATATGCTTGTCATCTTTAAGTACAAGTGCAAATTATCATCTACATTTAACAGACAAGCAAAAAAGACCGTGCGCTGGAATGTCGAAGCATTTAAACATCCGGAAACGCTGAATAGATATCAGGAAATAATAACACAAAACATAGAAGAGCATGACATCTCTTCTGAGATGCCATTAAACATACAAGAAGAATGGCAAACGCTTCAATCTACCATTATAGCCGCAGCACAAACTACAATCGGAAAACGACCACCGAAATCACACAACGAATGGTTTGACGACGAATGCCGCCAATCCGTTGAAAATAAACAAAAACTGCGAGAAAAATGGTTAACAAGGAACACCCGAAGCTCCCAAGCTGATTATCTATGCGCCAGAAAAGCCTCAGCAAAACTTCTACGTAAAAAGAAACGCGAACACATGAAGAGCTGCATCGAAAACATCGACCTGCATGCGGCCAACGGAAATTCAAAAGAGTGCTTTGCCAATGCACGGAATCTGACAAAAGATTTCCACCCAAGATCTACAGCCATCAAAAATGAAAACAATGAACTTACAACAAGTGAACGCGATGTGCTGGCAGTGTGGCGATCCCACTTTCAAGACCTACTGAATAGAACGAATGAAGTTCATCCTATTCGAGCAATTGCTCCGTCAAATGAGGAGATTTTTGTCCCCTACCCAGCAATAGAAGAAGTGGAAGCTGCCATTAAAAAACTGAAAAATGGCAAATCACCAGGTTTCGATGGTATTCCCGCAGAACTTTTGAAAAATGGAGGAGCAGCTCTGGTCTCACGTATATATGATCTGATTCTTGCAATCTGGGACCAAGAAGAACTACCTGCTGAATGGAAAACAGCTCTCATTGTTCCGCTGCATAAGAAAGGTGACCGTCTAAAGTGTGCGAATTATCGTGGCATCGCACTGTTGAACACTGCATATAAAATACTAGCTAATGTCGTACTTGCTCGACTCATCCCGTTCGCCGAATCTATCATCGGTGACTATCAGTGTGGTTTTCGTCCCAACCGTTCAACCACAGATCAATGTTTTACCTTAAGGATGATTCTAGAAAAATGTTGGGAGTACAACATCAGCATTCACCAGCTCTACGTTGATTTCAAGCAAGCATATGATAGTATCATCCGCGAAAACCTTTGGTCCGCACTCATATGCCTTGGCATCCCAGAGAAACTTGTTTCTCTGTGCAAACTCACAACATCGGGATCAAATTGTAGAATAGTAATCGAAGGGTCAATTTCTGATCCTTTCGATATAACATCAGGTGTTCGACAAGGTGATGCACTCGCGCCCGTACTGTTTAATTTAGCGCTGGAGTACGCGATAAGAAAAAGCCGAATTGAGACACAAAACTGCATATATAACAAATCTAGTCAAGTTCTTGGCTACGCAGATGATATTGTGCTTCTCGGACGTAGAACAAGCGATATTAAGGATAGTCTCTCTCAGCTTGAAAGAAATGCTAAACGACTTGGATTATGCATCAACACCGGCAAAACCAAAGTGTTAACAACATCTAAGAACATACCTCCCGGAAATCTGGATACTGGCGACTATGAAGTGGAACGCGTGGAAAACTTCAAATACCTCGGGTCTGTAATAACATCGTCAAATGACATGCAGGCAGATATCAAAGCCCGTGTTTCTGCCGCATACAGAGTTTTCTACGCATACTCAAAACTTCTGCGATCAAAATATCTTTCGCGGTCGTGTAAACTCACACTTTACAAAGCATTAATTCGACCTGTGCTTACATTTGGAAGTGAAAGCTGGACACTGACTTCCTCCGATTGTAGAATTTTATCAACTTTCGAGAGGAAGGTCATACGAACAATTTATGGTCCATGTAAAGTTGCTGAAAATCAGTATAGAATCCGAATGAATCACGAAATCAGACAGCTTCTTGGAGACTGTGATGTAATCGGATTCATTAAATCCAACCGGATTAGATGGTTTGGTCATGTAGAAAGGGCTCCATTGGATAGAATGATAAAAAAAGCGTCCCAACAACAACCAGCTGGTGTTCGTCGAAGAGGAAGACCTAGACAACGCTGGCGTGATGACATCATCCAAGACCTTCGTGATATAGGATGTCGAAACTGGGGTCAACTGGTCATGGAACGAGATAATTGGAAGCTGATTGCACAGACGGCAAAATCCCTCCATGGGATGTAAACGCCAGAGAGAGAGAGAGAGAGTTATTATATTCATTACATCCTCTAATATATTACTTACAAATTCAACAATTGCTGACCGTCGATTTATTACATCATTCAATTTATTTCCTGCAAGTTCGACAATTGCAGACAGTAATTTTGTTACAACAGTTATTATATTCATTACACCCACCAGTAGCCTGAGTTGTTTCATATCATTTAAGAAGCGTTGCTTAGGATGATTGGCTGAGGAACAGGATTGGCATGGAGAGTGTGATCAGGACGAATCATGGGGTAAGTTAAATAATTTTAATTTACTAAATGTAGTAATAATTGTGGTGGTATTGGTGAGGATATGATGATCTTGGCTTCTTCGGACTTTGGGGTTGTCAGAGTCCCTCAGAGTGCATATCTGTTCATTTGTGCTGGGCAAGGGGGATATTTCTACTTGAACTTACGGCTCTGAAACTTTGCAGGTTACAACCTCACTTGGCACGCAGTCTTCTCGTTTGCTTTCTGCTAGTGGCTCACTAGCAGGTTCAGTGTTCATTACAATTGATTTGGACGGACGGTATCTACTAGCAACGAAAGTGGTTCCTATATTTGAAAAAAAAAACTGGTTGCGAAGGAAAGTTACCCGACTAGCATTTCTTTAAGCATGCATCTTTTTATGCACCTAGCCGGGGTCTCCTACTGACGATCAATACTCACAACGAGACATGGAGAGCTACAGGCACAAAGCAGAAGGTTTCTGTCAAAACACATATAAAAGTATTCATTCACAAACGGTACATAAAAATTTATCGACTGTTTATTCATGACAGGCTTAATAATTTAACCGTTCTATTGAACTCGGGTGCAGACATTTCATCATATACGATTCAGCTTTAGATTTAGACTTCTTCTTTTTCTACATAGACAATAATTAAATGGCATCACAAAATAAGAAAAATACAACAAACTCTAAAAACCTTTCGCTAGCACTCTCGATTTTTTCAGATAGCACAAAATGGTAATTTGTCTAAGATAACACTTAATGGTGTTAGTCCCAACTGTTACCTCTATCTCACATTTTTAGCAAAGAATCAGTACGATAAACTAATATCGTCAATTTCAATGGCTAATGAGGCAAAAAGACAAATAAATATAAGCCGTCACGCTAAAAATTTAATTAGGAAAAAATTTAAACTCTGTTGAGTTTTAAATAACTAACAAATACAACGGTGTAACAAGATGTTCTTAACTGATAAACTACCCTTTATAAACTAACTTAAAAATCTGAGTATAGTACGTTATATACAAAATTGACCTTACACAACTTTAACTAGCTTTTTATAAAAGTCATTAACAATTGAAATCATTGGTCTCAAATTTTCTATCGTCTTGTTCTATCGCCAAACCTAAAAAAATTAAATAATTTATTTTTTTAACCATCAACACTATTTGTAGTTAATGACGTTCAGTGGTCCCATTAAAACTAAACAAATCTTCATAGGAATAAATAATAATAGTTATCTAATCAAACAGGTTTATTTAATAAAAATTTGTTTGATATTAACAGAGATATCCATTAACAGGTTACGTGAATATTAAATTTAGATTAAACGTTTTAGGTTCTAGACGAAATCAAAAATAAATTATTTTTATCGATTTAATTATTTTATTCGAAATGTTAGTTTATCTGAAATCGTTATTTTACCTGAAATCGATATTGTTGTAATTTAAGATCAAATAAGGTTGAGGCTTCGGATAGCTGAAATGTGTAGATTAATCGATTTGTTTTGGACTCAATTAATCGATTGAAATACTTCATCAGATCACTTCTACAAAAAACGGCAAACCACCACAAACCTGCCTAATGTAAAACTCTTTATTCTTAAATGCCATTTAATTTTAATAAAACCATATAAAGACATAATTTAAAAATTTCTTTATCTAGAAAATACCCAACTTTCAACTTAATGAATACGGTCAAACAAAATTTACAAAACTATGTCCTCGGGGTAATTTAGAAACTAATAATCATTAGTATGAAAAAAAATTAAACTTTACACTCAAGCTAATTAATTTAAAATTTCTAGAAAAATAAACCCATACCCATTTCATATTTATAACAATTGATTTTTTTGTACAACGATTAATTCGTAATTAGTTGTAAAATAAATCTTTAAAGTCTGTTAAGGCTTTTTAATGAAATCCAGTATATCAGTTTATTGATCAACTTGACATGCCTGATCAAATTTTTTTGAGATGTCTAAAGCGATAACGAACTAAAAATTAAAATCGCTGCATTAGTTTATCTCAATTTAACCTCTCTTTGGATCACTCAATGGGATGGACACAAACGTGAATTATTACACAAAGAGACGAATGACATTTATCTGTATATGACGATAGAAAGTCGGCTCCTTTCATCATCATGAAGAAATGCTATCTAGCTTATTATGCTATCTAGCTTAATGCTATCTAGCTTAGATAGCTTATTTTTTGTAACAAATTTAGATTGCATTGTATAATGCATGATAACGCTTTGTAAATAAGTCAATTGAAATACCGATTATACGCCACCAAGCGAATATAATAATAACAAACGTTATTCCAACACTTTTACTAACACAACTTGTGATCAATTTCTTGTTTGTGTAACTAAATAATATTATTAACAAAAAAATTAATTTAATTACCTGATATTTTTATGACAAACCAAAATGTATTTTACTTTTTACAAAAACTTGTCATTTTAACGTGCAAGATATCTTATCGTAAACTGAAAATTAATTAATTATAATCTTTAAACATTCGCTGATTAGCATTACGATTAGATAGGCTAATACAATTTCTTTTAATGTTTTAAAAGGTCTTAGGTAGATTTCATATAATTTTTGTTGCTAATCATAGCATGTATATTTATTCGATGTATATTTATTTAATCAGAATAATTAAACAGAAAATGAGAATAATATGGTCAAACAGAGAGTGTTATCGGACGAAATAATAAATTGGATGTATATTATAATTAACGAAATATCCAGCTTGAAATAAACAATAAAAGTTGTGAAGAATAAAAGTATATTGAATAGAATCATAATATTGGTTGGTAAAATGATGGCGACATTAGACTCTTGGTGACTACTGTCTTCATTCTAACAGTTACCAAGTTTAAATTCTAAATTATTTCACGTGCCCAATTGCTGTATTTGATTCTATTTTTAGTTAAAAACATTCATTCATTCATTTACAATTAACATTCACTTAACTTTTATTTACACGGTTTTATGTTCACGACACAGCGTTCCGTGGACAATTAAATTCATTCTGTCCACAATAACTTTTTAAATAACATTTCATTTATTCTAGAAGAATCGACCAAATAATTTCATTCGGAATGTTCTTTAAAACAAAATAACAAATAATTTTTATTTTTCTTGTACTGTACCTTTTTAGACGCAATACAACAAAAAATTCTAAACAGATATGTTTTCTATACAAATATGCTATTCTTTCTAGAAAATAATGACAACAAATATTGGATTAGATTCATAATCAATTCCATTGATGATGATACTTATTGAATATTAATACATGGTATTTTTTTGGTGAACTTTAACTTTATGTTTTATTTCATTACGATCTTGTTATAACCGTAACAATTACTTCAATAAAATTAAACCAAAATTTTACACCTCAAATCCAAAACCAAACACTACATTGCATGAAATATTTAATTATCTAAAATATTTTAAAACAAACACAAAACAAAATAGAACTGCATTACTATAACAACAACATTATCTCACACTAAAGAAAAGGAATAACAAACAAAACACAAAAGATAACGAAATAAAAAAATACGATATTAGTTGTGACAACCGATTATATCTGTTGTATATATCTCTAACACATACACCGCAATCATTTGTACACCTAATATTTCAAAATACAAACGATGATTTATACTTTAAAATGTGTGTTGATAATAGTAGTTTATGTAACAAGTACGCAAAATATGGTTTTAGCGGACGAATCGTAATGTTTCCGGACGAGGCGCTAGCCGAGTCTGTAATATGAAGATGAGTCTGCTAAAGCTATTTGCGTACGTGTTGCATACAACGTTTTTTGGTATTAGCTCTTAGGGTTTTTTTTTCTAATTTATTGCTTAATTTGTATTCTTGCTTACCTAAAAATTTGGTTTTTGAGCAAAACTTATCAAAGTAATTGTGATTATAATTTGAAAATTATTATAATTATTTTATAATGATTATAAATTATAAATGAAAACAAATTTTGAATCCGCTAAAGTGTTGTCATAACGACTTTAAGTACTAGGCCGCTAAAATACAATTTTGCGGACTCTAAACAGTTCTAAAAGTAATCATTTTTCGGAGCTAATACTAAAAATGATTTTAATTAATTTAATAAATATAATATACTACATTAATTAATTAATTAAGGCAATTTTTGTTGTGAAGTATCTTTAGGGGCGCCAAGGTTGTAAAACCGAATTAGTTTTATTTAATTTTATTTTTATATGTTTTTTTTATTTATTTTAAAAAACAAAAACAATCGATGAACCGAGAAAAATTTAGATAGAGAGTCGGTGTCGAGTTTTAAAACTAACGTCCTAATAAAAATATGGAGGGGCTGAAATCTCACAGCTCTGAGATATCAAGACTTCGGTCTAGGTTAATGATTTTGATATAGTTTTCGGCAAAAAACTTTTATGCGGACATGGTTTTTAGTTAAACTCAGCAAACTACTCAAAAACCTCTCCATTTAGTGTTTCGAGAAAATATTACAAAATCACAAATTCATATTTCTTTCAAAATTCCAAAAATTATAATAAAATCAAAAATTAAAAATTTTTCAAAATTCTAAAAATATTCCAAAAATTCTTACGAAATCAAAAATTAAAACTTTTTCCGAAATTCTAAAAATATTTCAAAAATTATTACAAAATCAAAAATACAAACTTTCAAAATTCCAACAATATTTCTAAAACTATAACAAATTCAAAAATGTCTATGTTCAATTTCATTACTTCGGTCTGAAAGACCTAAGTATTAATGTCACCTAACTTAGCCCCGCTATTTTTAAGAAAATTAAAAACAAAGATTGTGCTGTATTGTGCTACAGTTGTGCTGGATGTGCTATTCAGAAAGAATGCCATATCACCAATGGAAAAAAGTTGGCACGCTGAAATAATTTTTCGAGCAGAAGTTAGCCCCGCCATTTTGAAAAATCAGAAAAACAAAGGTTGTTCTGTACTGTTCTCGAGTTGTGCTGGTTGTGCTATTTAGAAAAAAATTTCATATCCCTGGTGGAAAAATTTTATAACACTAAAATCATTTTTTCGAGTAAAAGTTAGCCCCGCCAATTTGGAAAAAAAGAAAAACAAAGGGTCTGCTGCGCGGTGTTAGAGTTGTGCTAGTTGTGCTATTCAAAAACAAATTTGTACCACCAACAGAATAATTTAAACACGCTAAAACGATTTTTCGAGTTGAAGTTAGCCCCGCCATTTTGAAAAAAATTAAAAGCAAAGGTTGTGCTGTATTGTGCTAGGGTTGTGCTGGTTGTGCTACTCAGAAATAGTTCCATATTATCAATGAAAAAAAGTTGGCATGCTAAAATGACTTTTCGAGCAGAAGTTAGCCCCGCCATTTTGAAAAAAATAAAAACCAAAGGTTGTGCTGTATTGTACTCGAGTTGTGCTGGTACTTAGACAAAAATTTCGTAACCCTAACAGAATTTTTTTACAAAGTTAGCATCATTTTTTTCGAATAGAAGTTAGCCCCGCCATGTTGGAAGAAATCAAAAACAACAGAAGTGCTGTATTGTGTTATAGTTGTGCTGGTTGTGCTACTGAAAAAATATCGTATCACCAACAGAATAATTTGAACCACGCTAAAACCATTTTTCGAATAAAAGTTAGCCCCGCCATTTTGTAAAAATCAAAGAAGAAAGGTTGTGCTGTATTGTCCTACAGTTGTGCTGGATGTGCCACTCAAAAAGAATCCCATATCAACAATGAATAAAAGTTGGCACGCTAAAACGATTTTTCGAGCAGAAGGATATTTTCGAGCAGAAAGCATTCGAGCATAAGATTGAGCAGAAGATTAAGCCGAAGTTAGCCCCGCCATTTTGAAAAAAAATGAAAAACAAAGGTTGTTATGTATTGTACTCTAGTTGTGCTGGTTGTGCTACTCAGAAAGAATTGCATATAAGCAATGAATAAAAGTTAGCAGACTAAACCGATTTTTGGAGTAGAAGTTAGCCCCGCCACTTATAAAAAAATGAAAAACAAAGGTTGTACTGTATTTTGCCTGAGTTGTGCTGGTTGTGCTACTCAGACAAAAATTTCGTATTCCTAAAAGAAAAATTTTATAACGCTAACATCATTTCTTCAAATAGAAGTTAGCCCCGCCATTTTGGAAAAAAAAACTAAATTGAGTGCTGTATTGTGTTAAAGTTGTGCGAGTTGTGCTACTGCAAAACAAATTCGTACCCACCAACGGAAAAAGTTTAAACACGCTAAAACGATTTTTCGAGTAGAAGTTAACCCCGCTATTTAACAAAACATAAAATGTTGTACATAAAATGTGCATAAAATGTACACAAAACAAGGATGTTGTGCTGTATTGTACTCAAGAAAAATTCCATACCATCAATGAATAAATGGTGACAGGCTAAAACGATTATTCGAGCAGAAGGCTAAGCAGAAGTTAGCTCCGCCATTTGGCAAAAAAACAAAAACAAAGGCTGTGGTGTATTGTTCTATTGTTGTGCTACTCAAAAAAAATTCCATACTACCAATGCAAAAATTTGGTACGCAAGAACAATTTTTTGATTAGAAGTTAGCCCCGTCGTTTTCGAAAAAATGAAAAACAAAAATTTTGTATATGTAGTGGTATGAAATTTTGTTTGAGCTGGCTGCTTAGAGATAGATTATATATACCCAATGAAAAATATTTTTAAGCTAGCATCATTTATTCTTGTAGGAATCAGTGTAATCATTAATTTATAAGTACTAATAATGTAAGTGACACCTGGTGTCCGATAGCATAAATGAATCTTGCCTGTTTTGTATATATAAAATAAGGGAATCACAAAAATATATGATATTAAAAAAAATTGTAAATTTTTCCGTCGGTGGGTACGAATTTGTTTTGAAGTAGCACAACTCGAACAACTTTAACGCAATACAGCACTCAATTTAGTTTTTTTTTCCAAAATGACGGGGTTAACTTCTATTTGAAGATATTAGCGTTATAAAATTTTTCTGTTAGGAATACGAAATTTTTGTCTGAGTAGCACAACCAGCACAACTCAAGCACAATACAGTACAACCTTTGTTTTTTATTTTTTTCAATGTGGCGGGGCTAACTTCTGCTCGAAAAATCGGTTTAGTCTGCCAACTTTTTTTCATTGATAATATGGAGCTATTTCTGAGTAGCACAACCAGCACAACCCTAGCACAATACAGCACAACCTTTGCTTTTAATTTTTTTCAAAATGGCGGGGCTAACTTCAACTCGAAAAATCGTTTTAGCGTGTTTAAATTATTCTGCTGGTGGCACAAATTTGTTCTTGAATAGCACAACTAGCACAACTCTAACACCGTGCAGCAGACCCTTTGTTTTTCTTTTTTTCCGAAATGGCGGGGCTAACTTTTACTCGAAAAAATGATTTTAGTGTTATAAAATTTTTCCACTAGGGATATGAAATTTTTTCTAAATAGCACAACCAGCACAACTCGAGGACAATACAGGACAACTTTTGTTTTTCAGATTTTTGAAAATGGCGGGGCTAACTTCTGCTCGAAAAATCGTTTCAGCGTGCCAACTTTTTTCCATTGGTGATATGGCATTCTTTCTGAGTAGCACATCCAGCACAACTGTAGCACAATACAGCACAATCTTTGTTTTTAATTTTCTTAAAAATAGCGGGGCTAAGTTAGGTGACATTAAGTATTACATTCATGAGCTCAAAGTCAAATTCTTACCCCCACTTTCCAAAAAATTAGGTAAAAAAATAAATAAAAATCTTTCTTTTGACACACTTGACAACATTTTTTTGACAAACTTATAATGCAATAATCTAGTTTTTGATTTGACATACCAATCCCAACCATCAAGATTTCTCCAAATTTAATGTTCCTACTCGTAATCACTTAAAATGAACGTTTTTTAAGCCAAAAATATGAAAATTTGCTATTTTTGACACACATAATGATTTTTTTGACACACTTCCGGTACAGTTATCGAACACAGCGTCCTTTCGGACCTGTCCCTTGTGAATACCTATTTTTAGAAAAAAAAATTTTTGAAATCCCCCCAGCCGTTTTCCCTGCAGCGTAGGTAATGGCGGCAGCCGGCCGGCCGGCCGGCAGACAGACATACATTTTTTTTTGCTTTTTTAGAATCAGGAGGTCCTAAAACGTCGAGAAATGTCAAAAAAGTGGAGGTAAGAATTTCACTTTGAGCTCATGAATGTAATACTTAGGTCTTTCAGACCGAAGTAAAAATTAAAAACAAAGAAGTTCCATTCGTCATCTAAAACAAATAATTCATAAACGTGTTTTTAAAGTATGACTACAAATTTACATTCTTGATGTCATCAATTTTACATCGGTCTGAAAGACCAAAGTATTGAATTCTCGAGCCAAAAGTGAAATTCTTACCTCCACTTTTTGGGCTTTCTCGACGTTTTAGGACCTACTGATAATAAAAAAGAAAAAAAACGAATAGAAACACTGAATATGAAGAAATATGGATGGTCGGGACTGGTATGTAAGACCAAAAACTAGATTATTCCATTAGAAGTTTGTCAAAAAAACGTTGTCAAATGTGTCAAAAGAAAGATTTTTATTTATTTTTTAACCCAATTTTTTGGAAAAAAATAAAATTAATTTTTCGTATGACACGAAATTTTATTATTATTATAGAAAATTATGGTATTATAAGTTTGTCAAAAAAATAATGTCAAGTGTGTCAAAAAAAGATTTAATTTTTTTTAGCCAATTTTTTTGGAAAAAAATATAGCTGTTTTTATTGATACATTCATTTATTGATCATTGGACATGGAAATTTTTGAATTTGTTATATAGTTTTTGAAATATTTTTGGAATTTTGAAAAAAGTTTGTCGTTTTGAATTTGTAATAATTTATGCAATATTTTTAGAATTTTGAAACAAAATAGAATTTGTGAATATTATATATATTTTTAGAATTTTGAAAAAAGTTTCAATCTTTGATTTTGTAAGAATTTTTGGAATATTTTTAGAATTTTGAAAAATTTTAAATTTTTAATTTTATTATAATTTTTGGAATTTTGAAAAAAGTTTCAATTTTTGCAATATTTTTAGAGTTTTGGAAAAGTTTGAATTTTTAAGAATTTTTGGAATTTAGAAAAAGTTTAAATATTTGATTTTATTCTAATTTTTGGAAAAATTTTTTGTATTTTGAAAAATGTTTCAAATTTTGATTTTGTTATAATTTTTGCAATATAGTATTAGAATTTTTGAAAAAAGTTTTAATCTTGATTTTGTAATAATTTTTAGAATATTTTTAGAATTTTGAAAAAAGTTTGATTTTATTTAATTTTTACAATATTTTTGGAATTTTGAAAGAAATATAAATTTTTGATTTTAAAATATTTTCTCGAAACGCTAAATGGAGAGGTTTTTGAGTAGTTTGCTGATTGTATCATCTTTTCACTAAATTATGTTAATTTATGATCTGTTATAATTTTCCGGCAACGTATTGATGTTTCATGTTAGTTTTGTAATAAATTTCTAAACGGAGATAAAAAAATACATGTACTTTAACAAAGAGTTTTATGTTTGATATACATCGCTGGCCAAAACTAAAAACAATGTCCTCATAAAAGTTTTATGCTGAAAACTAAAATAAAAATCCTTAACCCAGAAAGAAGTCTTGACCCCTCCATATTTTTATTAGTAACATATGATAAAAAAAATTAAAACTCTATCAAAATTAGTTATTAAAATATTTTAAATTATATGATACAAATAAATAAAAACCTTTATTCAATAGTTACAAGAAGAGGCATAGGCACTAATCATTAAACAGTTTTAAAATGTATATTATACCAAAACACAAATACAAATTACATAAAAATTAGAAGTTAAAACATTTATCATTATAAATTAAGGTAACACAACTTCATTTAATTTGTTTTTTTTTTCTTCAAAACTTTACGATTTAAAAGTTGACTTTTGTTGATGCTGATTACATCTTTATTTAACTAATTATTTCCTATTCTGCTAAATCATAGCTAGTTTCTTAATTTGTTATTGTTTATTTGTCTTATGTGTGTCATGAAGTCAAAATTTTTTTAAAAGAGGGGAGGGATATAGTGGTAAACATTTAAATTAATCTAATAAAAATAATAATTATGGCATTTGAAAAAAAGGAATTTAACAATTCTATAACTATAAGTGTTATTATGGTTTTCTATATTCTTCACTGTTTGTGTGCTTTTGTCACTTTTGAATTAAAATGCAATATTTAAAAATATACTTTTTACTGTTTATTTTTAATTATTATTTTATTAATAATAATATAAACTTCCTTATAGTAAAAATTTCAATTCAAATTGGTTACTATAAGGAAGTTTATATTATTATTAATAAAATAAAAATTAAAAATAAACAGTAAAAAGTATATTTTTAAATATTGCATTTTAATAAAATAAAATTATTATAAAAAAAAAAAAAAAATAAAAAGTAACGCTAAAGTCAAGATCTATGGTTAGC